>JACXGJ010010582.1:0-21603 GCA_016801105.1 Esox niger
GTCGGCCGGCCACTACTGGGAAGGTTCATCACTGTTCCATGTTTTTGCTATTTGTGGATAATGGCTCTCACTGTGGTTTCCTGGAGTACCAAAGCATTAGAAATGGCTATATAACCTTTTCCAGACTGATGGATCTCAATTACTTTCTCATTTGTTCCTGAATTTCTTTGGATCTGGGCATGATGTCTAGCTTTTATAGATCTTTTGGTCTACATCACTTTGTCAGGCAGGTCCTATTTTATTGACTCCTTGATTGAAAACATGTGTGGCAGTAATCAGGCCTTGGTGTTGCAGTGAGGAATTGAACTCAGGTGTGAAAAACAACAGTTGAGTTGTGTTTTAACAGGGGGGCAAAAACTTTTTCACACAGGGCCATGTGGGATGGGATTTAGTTTTCCCTTACCAATAACAACCCTCATTTTGAAACTGCATTTTATGTTTACTTGTGTTATTTTTGACTAGTATTTAAATTTTGTTTGATGATCTGAAACATTTAAGTGTGACAAATATGTAATCAGGAAGAGGTCTCCTATGTGACAGGTGGTGTCTAACTACTACGCCACTAAGCTATACCCGAGTGTCAGTATACTTCTCCGTTGTTAAACCAATTAGTTGTAACGTGGTGGGTTTGTTTCTTTAGAAAACCATGACAGTGGAATATCCAACCACTATGCTATGTGAACTGCTATGTAAATCAAAAGCAACCGTTGAATATCAAATCACATACTACATACTACATACTACATGTACGTGCAGCGTGGATGATGGTGAAGTACTGCCCTGTACATAGTAAGCTCATATGCCAACATTGGGACCAATTTGGACATACTACCTCATCAGAAAATTGCATCTCGACATTAGATCTTTTTGTCACGCATCAACATCACGCCAAGTTTTAATATTTGGCTCGACATCACTTAGCATTGTGTTACACTGACTAACGTTTCTTAGGAAGTTTACTTCCACCACAAATAGCATCTATGAACTGTATGGCTTTTACCTCTGTCCGTTTTAACTGCTTATTAGCCAGTTATAGGCTTCACCAGTATCTACTAACTTACTAATTGGAATTGTCAAAAGAATTGAGCAACTGCTAAGATGAACTTTACACTGCCAAAGCAATTTAATTTCATGGCACAACAACATTAGTTTTTCTTTCATTTGTGAATGACAGTTATACAATAACTAATAATCAGTATAGGTGACATTAACTGACTTTTTTGTCAAATGAAAAGATGAGAGAATCGTGGAAACCCCATCTCTTTTACTGTGCAAGGGGTTGTGGTCTATATTACCCCAAAAAGTATGCACAGAGGCGTACTTAAAAATCCATCAGAAATAGTCCCATAAATATTCATAAACAGTTTTATATTAGGCTTACTATAATGTGGCTACTGAAGCTTGTAGCCAGAAAAGTGTTTGTCTATCCTGAAGAAATCCTAATGCATACTTTGTTCTGTGAGATTCGAGGATTGAACACTGGTCACCCAAATAGCAGACTGCATCTCTAACCACTACGCTACATAACAAAGTGTAGCCAGTTAGTCTGTCACTCACTCAGTAAGAGACATTCTGTTCCTTGGCCGGCTCCGCTTATGCGGTCGGGCAAAAAGTGAAACATCACATTTGAAATGTGTATATTCAAGAAATTCTTCAAAGCGTGTATCAGCCTTCAGGTTAGTGTGGAAATGAGACGGGCAACATTTCAGCCTCACCCTGTTGAAGGTGGCACAGTTGGTGAAGATGAGCAACACGTCGGCCACGAAGGTCTTCACCGTCTGGTACTGCTTGTCCTTCAGCTTCTCCGTCACCTTCTCCAGCCACATTGGAGTCCTTATCACGCTGGAGTAGTTTCTCACCTGGCAGTGAAACACAGACGGAGAGACGGTCCAACATTGACACACCGTCACCAATCACCATCAAATATGTTTGCTGTTCCACTGGACTGTGGATGAGAGGGAGGGCTGGATGGTTTCATCTCGGAGCTCAATCCCAGTACTTGGCAGTCATTTCTAGATGTTTGCCCCTTGTGGACTGTTCTGAAGGCATCCTGGACCAATGTCTTATAACAAAGTCAATCTGGAATAGTTCCTATGAACACCCATGCAAACAGTATAAAATACATGGAGACAAAGCGAGTTAATTGGAGAGAAGAGGGAGAGAGCAAAAAGCAGCCAAAATAAACTTACGCTGATGCGAGGATCTTTCACAAAGATTTGGTGCTCGTCTGCGTGGTACAGACACAGCAGGGGATAATGGCATTCCTGTCAGTCAACACACCCAAAACTGGCTCACATTTCATTCAGAACAAATATTTAATGTTACATGTATAATGGACAGACGTGTAGATAGACATTTAATATGGTGATTCAATTGACTGGCATCTGGCACAATGCTAGTAGTTAACAATGCTTCTTACCAGAAGACGGCCAGAGGTTTGGTAATTCAGAACCTCCTGGTAAGTCTTCTGACTGGGTTGACGCCACGACTGACTGGTTGTCAGTATACAGAACGTGCACACCCAGGGAAGATCATTCCTGCATTGACACAAACACAAAGTAATGGGCAAACAATATCTAGTGTGGCATGGATGTTCCAGCCTGAACATCAGCATTGTGCCAACAGGCGTGGAAGGTCCCCCAAAAGGAGAAGGTATGGGCAAACCATTATGTATTTATCCAGTCAGAATGACTAAATACTCTAAAGACCAATGTATCTAATACCTACAAAACTAAAGTGTTGTATTTTGAATTAAGAAGTTTAGCAAATGGCCTCATTCAAAACAAGCTACACTGGATATTGTTTAATTAAAATACATTGGGATACATTTTGTATGAATCTAACGGAACCATTTAAACCATTTGTACTGACTGAAGGTCACTTGAAGTGTTTTCTGAGGGAAAATGCATTTAGTGACAGAAATACCGCTTTATATATGCACATGTTAGCAACAACACACACACGATATGCAGACAAATGGGTTTCCCATCACAAGACAAATAGACTCTCCCCTCAATCTCTCATCAAAAACCCAGAAAGTGTTTTTGTAAACAGAACACACTTCAGCAATGCATCTTCTACATCAGGTAGGTGACATCCCTGATGGAAAGAGCGTGGACATTCATCACAGCAAATCAAGCTGCCTTGGCTCCCACAGATGAAGCAGTCATCATCATTTTTCTGGTCTTGCTGCCCAGATTGAGGAGAGAGGAAGGTCAGAAGGGCTTGGTTAATTAACAACCCTCCAATACAGCTCACTTTCTTTACAATGATCCTCTATAAAGAAACATCCTGGAATTACATTTCAACAGAAGCATGTTATTGGATGTCTGCTAATTTTCCAGAAAATCGAGGCGGAATCTTACCAAGTCTTTCTCCGTGAGTTTGCAGAACTTGCATTCCTGGATCCTCAATATCTTATTCTGACAGGAGAAACGAACATGACTATTTCTAGTGAATCATTTTCATGTAAAAATAGGAAACATAGCATAGCAAGGTTATTGAAGGTGTTATCCTTCGTGCACCTCGATGAGCACACTGAGAGGTTTCCCATCACACAGGATGTCTTTCCTCCAGGAGGTCACTGGCATGACTGACCCCTCCCTCAGAAACTCCAGTGGGGTCATCCAGCTCCGCTCTGTACGGATACATTTCCCACAAGTCCCTGGAGAAACAGAAAAGATATGGACCCAAATGAAAATCCAATATAGACCTGCTTCTGACCAGAGGGACATTGGATTAGTCTCTCAACTCCCGTCCCTGAGGTCAATAAAATAGGATGAATTGCTGTTTTAGCCCTGGATGAGCTCACCTGATGAATCTCCTTATCAGGTGAGCATTGATGATTAGTGGACAAGTGACTACGGTGTTATTGTTGGGTGTTATTGGCTACAACAAGAACAGTGTCCAGTTGGGTGTACCAAAGGACAGAAGATGAAAAACTAACAAAAGAGTGCAATGGGTGAATGTATCTATAATATAAACTGACTGAAAGAGGGCAATGGGTGAACGTATCTATAATATAAACTGACTGAAAGAGGGCAATGGGTGAACGTATCTATAATATAAACTGACTGAAAGAGTGCAATGGGTGAACGTATCTATAATATAAACTGACTGAAAGAGGGCAATGGGTGAACGTATCTATAATATAAACTGACTGAAAGAGGGCAATGGGTGAACGTATCTATAATATAAACTGACTGAAAGAGGGCAATGGGTGAACGTATCTATAATATAAACTGACTGAAAGAGGGCAATGGGTGAATGTATCTATAATATAAACTGACTGAAAGAGGGCAATGGGTGAAAGCTCAAAGTGTGTGAATTGAGGCAAAGCCAGAGAAACAGGTTGCCAACATCCAAGTCCAGTACCTACAAAAGCTTCTGAGAAATGTCAATAGCAGAACAGAATGTTTCTAACAAGTTGACAGCAGAAACATCACCGGACTAGATGATCGTGGTGGGCATTGTGGAGATGCGTACGTAAGTCAGGGAGTTGGAACGAGGGCGGTCCTTGAAATCAAATCACCCGTTAGCTCCCATTGTTTGCGTTTAACACCATCCCAGTTGTGTTAATGTCAGCTCGCCGAACAGTGTAAATCTTTTGCGTCTGGTAATGAAAACTCATCAAACCAAATCAAATTAGAAGTGTATTTTATAATTAGATAGATTTAAATATCACATACCTGATGCAAAGCGTCAAACTAAATCAAATTAGAAGTGTACTTGATAATTAGATAGATTTAAATATTCCATACCTGTTGCAAAGCATCAAACTAAATCAAATTAGAAGTGTATTTTATAATTAGATAGATTTAAATATCACATACCTGATGCAAAGCGGTTCTTGTGTAACATCCCATCAATGAGCCCACAGGTGACTTGGAATACAGTCTTTGGCGGAACAACCTGACTCCCCCCTGGACTGGTCCCCCCTCCAGCAGGGGTTGACTGCTCTCCTCTCTCTCCTTCCTCCTCTTCCTGTTCAACTTCCACTTCTTCATGGTCCTTTTCCTGATCATCCTCATATTCTGAATCTGACAAAGTCCGAAATTAAAAGAAAAATTAAGATATTTATTAAGAGCTTTCAGAAAGATTCTATTGAATGCTGATTGTTATATATACCTGTGCTCAAGACCACTGACTGGTTGGAGGGAAATAGGTCTCTCTTGAACTAGTTGGGGAGACAGGGACTGATCAGTGTTAGATAACATAAGATACAGAGGCTGATTAAATCCAATGCAAAGGCAGTTCAATTATGTTATTTTCAATAACTACTGTTTTGACCAATTGCATCAGAGGCTAACTGACTGGCCAAACAACCGACTTGTAAAATCGAAATGTGTCTTGTAAAACACAGAATAATTAGAACATCACCTTCATCTACTATGGTGATAACAAAAAACTATTGATGAAAGTGATACAGTGGGGAGAAAAAGTATTTGATACACTGCTGATTTTGCAGGTTTTCCTACTTTCAAAGCATTTAGAGATCTGTAATTTTTACCATAGGTACACTTCACCTGTGAGAAAGAGACGGAATCTAAAAGAAAAATTCAGAAAATCTGATTGTATAATGATTTCATATTTAATTAGCATTTTATTGCATGACATAAGTATTTGATCACCTACCAACCAGTAAGAATTCCGGCTCTCACAGACCTGTTAGTTTTTCTCTAAGTAGCCCTCCTGTTCTCCACTCAATACCTGTATTAACTGCAACTGTTTAAACTCGTTACCTCACCTCGATGGGAAGACAATGATCATGAGGAAGGTGAGGGATCAGCCCAGAACTACATGTCTGGACCTGGTCATTGACCTGAAGAGCGCTGGGACCACAGTCTCAAAGAAAGTTTACCAATGACTGGATGATCCAGAGGAGGAATGGGAGAAGGTCATGTGGTCTGATGAGACAAAAATAGAGCTTTGTGGTCTAAACTCAACTCGTTGTGTTTTGGAGGAAGAAGGATGAGTACAACCCCAAGAACACCATCCCAACCGTGAAGCACTGAGGTGGAAACATAATTCTTTGGGGAAGCTTTTCTGCAAAGAGGACAGGATGACTGCACCTTATTGAGGGGAGGATGGATGAGGCCATGTATCGCGAGATTTTGGCCAGCAACCTCCTTCCCTCAATAAAAGCATTGAAGATGGGTCATGGCTGGGTCTTCCAGCAAGACAACGACCCGAAACACAATCAGGGCAACCAAGGAGTGGCCGTAAGAAGCATCTCAAGGTCCTGGAGTGGCCTATTCAGTCTCCAGACCTGAACCCAATAGAAAATCTTTGGAGGGAGCTGAAAGTTCGTATTGCCCAGCCACAGCCCCGAAACCTGAAGGATCTGGAGAAGGTCTGCATGGAGGAGTGGGCAAAAATCCCTGCAGCAGTGTGTGCAGATCTGGTCAAGAACTACAGGAAGCGTATGATCTCTGTAATTGCAAACAAAGTTTCCTGTACCGAATATTAAGTTCTGCTTTTCTGATATATCAAATACTTATGGCATGCAATAAAATGCTAATTAATTATTTAAAAATCATACAATGTAATTTTCTGGATTTATGTTTTGGATTCTGTTTCTCACATTTAAAGTGTACCTATGATACAAATTACAGATCTCTACATGCTTTGCAAGTAGGAAAATCTCCAAAATCAGCAGTATATGACATGCGGAGTTCCACAGGGATCAGTTCTGGGACCACTTCTGTTCAATCTCTATATGCTACCTTCTACAGAACAACAACATTAACTACCACAGCTATGCCGATGATACTCAAATATATATGTCTCTCGAACCATATGACAACAGCTCAATAGACTCTCTGTGTCAATATATAGAGCACACAAATACCTAAATGAACCAAAATTGTCAACAATTAAACCAAGATTAAACTGAGATTATTGTGTTTGGCAACAAAAATAAAAGAACAATTATTAGGAAAGAGTTTGGTGCTCGGGCCCTTAAAACCAAGGATCAAGTCCGTAATCTTGGTGTTCTGATAGACTCGGACCTAACATTTAACAGTCATATCAAATCGGTCACCAAAACAGCATTCTACCATCTGAAAAATATATCCAGAATCAAAAGCCTGGTGTCCACAACTGGGATAAACTACCAGAAGATCTTAGACGTTCACCAAATGTGTCCATTTTTAAATCCAGGCTAAAAACACTACTCTTTTCATGTGCCTATGACTGAGCTCTCAAATGCAACCCCACTGTGAGCCTGTTTTTATAACAGCACTGTTTAGTATTACAGTTTTTCTAGCTTCCTTTGTTTTATATTCTAATTCTATTTTATTATTCTGTGTTATAGTTCTTCTAGCTTTCTGTTTTATATTTTATCTCAATTCTGTTATCCTATGTTTTATTATTTATGCTGTTTTTATATTTCTCTTCTTAATTTATTGTGTTATTAAATGTACATCCTGCTATATTTTACCAATTGTAATGCAAGTTCTGGTGCTATCAGAGGAATAACCTCTGTGTAAACTGTTTCTGATTTTATTGCATTATTTATATTTTCACTGAAAAGCACATTGAATTGCTTCTATGTATGAATTGTGCTATATAAATAAGCTTGCTTGCTTGCTATATCAAATACTTGTTCTCCCCACTCTGTTATAACAACATCATTTCACTGATTCTATATATGCCCATGCCTTCTATTCATTATAAGGACAAGTAACCACTATGCTGATTGACCATTATATTCAGTTGTTAAAGGCAATATTATATTTTTTCACACAGAATTATGTTGGTAAATGTTTATAAAGATGTTAATGTACCAAGCCTATAGACATTTGTACAACAAGATGGACAAAAACAATTCTGTGGATTTGGAATATTGAAACATTGGTGTCTTACCTTTCCAACTGTATTTCTTTTAAATCTTGGTGAAGTTAAATGACCTTCCTGTAGAGGTGATGGGAGAGAATGAAGAGAGGACGTTGCTTTCCAGTGTTCAATTACTTGATGGCAAATCAATGAAAAACTGTTCGGGTAAGCTTCTTTACAGAAATACATCCACACTCAGGTGTGGTTTGCTTGAAGTTGGTGGCTGCTCAGTTGCCACTATATAGTTGTAGTAATGTTACAGAGCCCTCTGTTTTAACTGTGCTGGGTATAAAGTAGATTTTGTCTTGCTGAACATGTTGTTCCACGGAATGACACCTCCATCCAGTGGTAATAGAATCCAGTCCTATGCAGTCCTATGTAGACTTATCTACCCCTATGTAGACCTAGCCAGATCCTTCTTACAGCTGCCCTTAAGTTTGACAGGCAAACTGTTTAGTCCAAGACATTGGGTCCATCCCACATGGACCAGTACAAAAACATGTGAAAATATTAGCACTCATTCCCCATACTTTACTCTGGCTCTGCAGCGTCTTAGTCTGTACCAGGAAGCCTCAACAACCAATGTGCAGCTATAATCAAGCTGAGGGGTTGGATCTACTAACTAATCTGGACATAAAGCATCAGCAGGACAGACAATCCTCTGTACAAATAATAATAAGCACTTTTTGTACAAAAGCTTTCTATCTGGTGTACTTCATTGCATAGCGTATCTGGAGTGCAGATATATCATACAGGACAATACACAAATGTTTCTTTGAGTACTCATAAAAGAGGTAGGGTATATCTGCACTCCAGATCTCACTGTGAACCTTGTTGGCTGCATGGTCACATAAAAAGAAATCTCGGCATTACCCTCTACCCTGACCTCTTCTTTGATGAACATATCAAATATATCTCTATTGTTTCTTTTCATCTTCGAAACATTGCAAAAGCCCCCTGTCTCAGCCACAACGTCATACGCTGCTATATTATTATGCTGGCGGAGTAGGCTCTAGAATTTCCCTGTTTTCAGTCGTTTTAAACGGAGGACATGAACTTAACCCAGACCTGCGGAGTACCAGGCATGACTCGTTGCTGTCCCTGTCCAAAGTCCTCCTGGATGTGTTGCAGATCCAGACGATACCTGACGATTTCAGCTGCTGACACCCTACTCCCCATGTCTGTCCCTGTCCTTGTCCTTGTCCATCTGGTCATGTGTCCGATCTGGACTAGGTTTAAATTGACTCTGGGCTCAGCCCACATGCATCGAACAATTACAGTTTGGACTCTTAATATGTTCACCCGGCACCGACAGAAGAGGACTGGTCACCCCCCGGAGCCTGGTTCCTCTCTAGGTTTCTTCCTAAATTTCGGCTTTCTTAGTTTTCTTTTCCTAGCCACTGAAGTTCATCACTATTGTTGTTTGCTCCCTGGTGTTTAAGGCCAAGTGTTTTGTGAAAGCACTTTGTCACAACTGCTTATTTGAAAAGGGCTTTATAAAATAAATGTGATTGATTTGATTGATAGGGTCGTCTGAACCACTTGCGGTAAAAAAACAGGTCTCCTCTGAAAGATTCTGAAGACCACTGACCTTATGTAGAGTACTGCATATCTGTATGCTGTACCAGGATCAGTTTTTATGCCTGTATGGTATACCAGGATCAAGATGTATGTTTGTATACTTTACCAGAATCAGTTTCTAAGTCTGTATGCTGTACCAGGATCAATTTGTATGTCTGTATGCTGTACCAGGATCAGTTTGTATGGCTACATGCTGTACCACGATCAGTTTTTCCAGAGTAGTGCCTTGACAGCGGATACTGGTCTTCCAGTTTTTATGGCTGTTCTTCCCTCCAAACTCTTCAAAGCCAGTTGGGGTGAACCACTGATCCCCGGCCTCTATGCAATCCTCCCCTTAAACAGACCATGAATGAGGACGTCAGAACAGTTTCTTGAAATGCCCTTTTACATTTCTGAGGGCATAGAGTGAATGTCTCATGAGCAGAAATATGATTCTGTCCAATGTCCAGTGTGAGATAACTGTGAACACTGAAGGTAACAGGATTTGCTGAAAGACTTTAATGTAACTAGTTTTTCACCTGAATCATAATGCCACTACATGTGTTGTTGTGGGAAGCAGTAACTTCCCTGTTGTTGACCAAAACATACATAACTGGGCTAATAACCCGCTAACTAGCACATCATAGCAACAATCCAAACATGCTGCTCTTTGCTCAGATATGAACCCCTCCTGAACCCCCCCATCCACTAGGACTCAGACATGGTTCACAGAGTCTGTTAAGTTCCCACCTCTGGCCAGCTTGTCCCGGTAGAGTGTGGCCTCCTTGTCCCCACAAGAGACTGGTAGCTGGGTCTTGTAGAGGGGCCATGTCCAGATGTCAGCTGTTTCCCCTTTCTTGAGAGGAGAACCTGCATCAGGAAACGTTGGAGGCAATTAACTTGCAACTTGAGTGATTTCATGTTAATTAAAATAAATATTTAAACCTTTAAAATATTTCTTGAAGATTATGTATATTTGAAGTTACTGATGGACTTCAGACTTTCCCGGTCAAGGCCACCTCTTGACCCCCTAGTGAGTGTGAATCCTGGGACTCACTGAAGTCGGGCGTCTGGACTTTCTTCTTCTGACTGGGTGTGGACTGGCTGGATGTGCTGGGCTGCTCCTCTTCCTCACTACTCTCATTTGTAATTTTACTCTTTTTCTTTACTGTCTTCTTCTCATCATTTTCTCCTTCCTTTGAAATCTTCCTCTTGTTCCCTTTCTCCTCCTTCTCCTCAGTATGTGCACGAGGTGACATGTCCTTATCTTTGGCAGAGGTGTCAGTAAAAGGTTAGCTTGAAACTCTGGGTAAGTAATAAAGGTAGTAGCAACAGTCAAAGCAACAGCTCTTCTGACTCCCAAGGCAAATCAAAATACTACCAGAAATTACAAAAATATTTAGAAATGATTAATACCATCAGTAAGGCTTTTATGGAGGAGGCGTAGCGTGGGGTACTGTTGAAGGAGGTGTTCCCTAAACACACAGTGCCAGAACTGCTGGATGCAGTCAGATCCCTTTTCCTCCAACCAGTTTAACATCTGGTACAAACCCTTCTCCCTCTGCTCCTTAGTGTTTATCCACTTCAGCTTCTGAAGAGGTCAAATGAAAAACATAAGTGCCTCTGATTGGCGCATTTAGCTGCATCAAACGGGTTTTGAATCCAGTGTTATGCAGAAAACTGAATCTTACCCCACTACTTGTGAATACACACACACACTATATTCTCCATAGCTGCAACTTGCTTGCGGAGATGTTTGCCCTTCCATTTGGTGTCAATTAAGCCTAGGTTTCATTATTCTTATTAAAAGAAAACATTATTTATTTGTGTCCTTAAAGACCACATTAAAAAGATGACCTTTTCTGCATTTTATCATAGAAATTAATCAAAGTTTGTTTGCGTGGGAGACACTTTTAAAGTGCAGTTTTCTTCTTTCTATGAATATTTATCTGTCTATTCTATTTGCATTTCTACCACATAAATATTTTAGCAAAATACATGACTCGTGTAAGTATTTTCGATCATTTAATTAATTTATTAGCTTGGTCAGAAAATAATAGCTCAGAGACGCAGTGTACTTCATTAAACTTTTCACAACTGTGGAGAACGGTACATAACAACTGGCAATATATTCTCGCTGTGGCAATGAAATAACCAAACAGTTTAGAATAAATAGCAAGTGACAAAACATGAAGAAATATATCATTTGCACCTTATTTTGTGTGAATAAAATGGCTTACATCCGAAGTTAATACTATGTCTAGAAAACAGAACATTTGGCTGAAATTGGCTTGCAAAACTGGGTTGCAAAAATGCAATGCATGTCTGGAAAAAACTGCAAAAATATTAGCTTTAACAACCCAAGCTGGACAAATAAAATGATTGTTTTAGTAATTTTTTTTCTTCATCCTTACAAATTCAATAGCGTCAACTGAGAGTGCCATGACAACAAATTTGCTATATTCGGACTCGGGTGAGGATGGGCTACAATCTACAGCTTTTAGTCTTTCTAAATGTTTATGTAAGTTTTACATCTTCAACAAAGCCTTTAGAAGTGCTGGAGGTAACTGGTCATTTAGTCATCCAGTTAATAAACAGCCAAAGGACATCCACAATTCCCTCGAAAAATGTAAAACTTTGGACATTTCAAATGTACACTTCAACTGAAGACTTTTAACGGGAGATATTTTTACGGGACACATTGGCTATTAGAACTGCAAACTGGAGTTTTTTGTATGCCCCAAAGGAGGACATCTCAAGGTTTACAAGTAAATACTGTCATGTATTACTTTAGTACAATTCATTTGCCAAAATGTTTTCTACAGTCTATGTCTTCAGGTTTTTAATCAGTGTTCTCACACTTTTTTCCATGGTTGTTCCCTAATGTTACAAATATATAGGTAAATACAATAGGTGTATGGCTCTAATAAAGTCCACATTTGTCATTTCTTAATAATGTATGATAATACCAAATGTACTTTTACTATATTGGTCAAGATTAGGCAACCCATTAGTCTTGGAGGGCTAAGTACAATTAAAATTGTCCTGCAAAAATACCTCCCAAATTACACTAATCCATTGGTTTGGCCCTAGTGAATTTTGGGGGTACTTTGCAGAACCCTCTGGTATGCACGCACCATGCGTTCTTTATTGAATTATCTATCCGAATTAACGAATCTGTGATGACCACGCAGACAGCAATTAAAATACACTATGCTCAGTCGAATGTCTGCTGTTCCGGACCAAAAAAACATGTTTCTGTTGGTTGCAAATTTCTTAATATACCACGTTTGTTGTCATGGCACACTTTTCGTAGACGCTGTTGAATTTCTAAGGATAAACTCCCAAATTTGCTAAAATATAAAAAAACTAAAAGCCGTAGATTGTAGCCCATCCTTCCCCGAGTCCAAATATAGCACTTTTGTTTTCACGGCACACTTTTAGTTAATGCTGTTTAAATTCTGAGGATAAACAAAAAAAATTGCTAAAATATTAAGATAGAAAGCCGATCCACCCTTGTGTCCGAAATTAAAATTTTTGTTGTCATGGCACACTTTTTATATACACAATTCAATATAATGTCATTAAAAAATGAGATTTTGGATAAACAAGAAAATAGAACAAATCTTTGATTGATGCACTAAAAATATTGGATTGTATTTCACCTTAACCTAATAAAAAATATATACTTTTTTGTCCTAAATTAGTTGGTTTTGACGGGCAAATATGAATGTCCACTGAATGTCCATTTTAAAACTAACTTTACCTCGCTGTAACCCCTTACTGAGGAAGCCTATTTGAACACTTTATAGACTTTTTCCTGAACACAAAAACTTTTAGCTGTAGGAAAGGGTCTTGATCACAAATCTCGAGATACACTGTAGAAACAACCTAGTGTGTGAAAATATAGATTTAATATTGAGTTTGAATCTAACATTTGAAGATAACGTAAAACAACATTTTGGCCATACTAGCAACTTCATACAGTAACACATGAACAATATTTTGTATCAGAAAGCACGATTAAGGTGTATATTTTTTACTCTCGGAAAGTGAAGTTCCTACACGACACCCTGTCTATCTAACTGTTAAAGTAACAAGCCGATGAAAACCACCTAGAACTTTTTAGGTTGCTCTGCATGGTTGACCAATGGAGATGCAGTTCCTCTCTTAAAAGTTGTGTCAAAAACTATATTGTCAGAAACTGGCAACCGCAAAAAAAGAAATCCAGAGGACAACCCAGGGTAACGTAACCAAAGACTGAATAAAACTGCAGCGAAAGACATCATCATTTTACGTTATCACGAAAAAAAGATTCCCTTTCAAATATTTTTTTCCATTAATTTTCAATCCAATTGTTTTATTTGAAAAATATATATTGCAAATAAAAAAATGTGTTGCTCAAGGCGACCAGCAATAACAGAAGAGTCAATCAAATACGGGCACAATAGTATAGTCTACGACACGTAAGAAATACGTTCTGTGTCTGTGGTCAGAGTTGAATATATTTACGTCTGACCGAATGCTTCTGGCTACCAACCAGCTCATACCTGATACATTTGTTCCGGAATGAGTTTGTGGACACGGAGCTGGTTTAGGAAGGTGAGTGGGTTTTCAATGCAGGAGATCTGTTTCCTACTACGGTGAAAAAACTGAAGTAATTTCTCATGACTTAGAGACTCAAAAGGTTCCTTATCAGTCAGAAAATCCATTTGCGCGTGTTCTTCTTTTATTTAGATTTTTGTAATTGCTGTTGCAAAAATAGTCACATATGCAGGAGAATATTGCTGTATCAGAAACATTTACTGATAAATTAAACTTCCATTTAAGGAATGTCATGAAATAAAATCTATATAGGCCAAGGTAAGATATATGTATAGTAACACAGCGATCGCGGTCCACTGGTAGAACTGAATCTGTTTAATATATCAAACATGGAAAGGGTGTCTTTAATGACGTATCGAAAGTTAAAGTACTATTTCCTGCATATTGTTGCAGCCTAACCTGCTTCACCCGAGTAAATTGATGAGATGAGAATTAGACCAAAGACAGATTCAATATTTAACGCACTTTATTGCGTACAACAGATATATCTGGAGACCCGCTTACCAACGAGTCTGACTCTTGCCTTTCGTCTTTTTCTTTTATACAGACATTTTAAGTTGGACCCTGAGCTATGCATTATCTCCAAGCCTGGTCATCTCTCGTTCTTTACGTCTCGTGATTTGTTGCTCATTGTCTAAATTGTGCGTGATTGTCTCTAACAGTCACATGCCATAGCCTAACCGATAACATGTTGTACTCTGCTCTTACACACTGGGGTCTCCAATACATTCTTTGCCTGGATCAATAGATGTAAACACACACACACACACACAGTTGATTATATCATCTCTCAACAATCCTGCTCTAAATATGTATGTTTCACAATATGAAGCAGATGTACACTTAAAGAACAGAAATGATTTCCACACCATTTCCCCAGAAATCCCGCCTGCCGCTGGTGACGTCAGTTCACTCTTAAATCCCCACACGTTATATATTTACTTTATTCAGCTCATCTAAAAATGTCTTCAACTGACCAGATGAGTTGGAATATCATTCTTTTAATTATACACAGCTTAAAAATCACACATCGGGTCTCGATTAATGAAATATATAAATGATCAAAATCTTTACTGTACATTGTGTAATTTGATGAGAACACAATGGCATAACAACGGTCAATGGAAAGCAAAATCCCCAATCAATTGAGGTCTTGATTAAAACTGACACCGAAAATCAAAGTGAACAATTGAAATCACAGGCTGTTTCCAACTTGTGTGAATCCCATCATGGCACCTCATAATGTGAGGTACCTGTATGCAGTGACATTGATGGGGGGGGCAACCGGTAACGTCGTCCTGGGCCCAGGCCTCGGTAGGGGGGCCATTCGGTTTTCTTAAATATAATTATTTATTAGTCAGTCAATCTTGGTATTTAGTACAACCTAGCAAAAATATTAAACAATAAACATTTATGACCTGTTTTATGAACAAAACCTGAGCATGAGATGGAGGCTGGTGTCCTGATGATCTCCGCCCAGACCTGAGTCAGGGCATCAGTTACCTCCTGGACAGTCTGTGGTGCTACTTGGCAGTGTCAGATGCATAATACTCAACGTCCAAAAGGTTCTCAATTGGATTCTGTTTTGGGGAATGTTAGATCCAGTCAATGGCATAAATCCCATCTTCATCCAGGAACTGCCATCAGTCTGGCCACATGAGGCCGGGCATTGTCCTGCACCAGGAGGAACCCAGGACCCACTGCACCAGCGTAAGGTCTGATGATGGGTCTGAGGAATTAATCCCGGTACCTAACAGCAGTCAGGGCCATTGGCTAGCACAGAGGTTTGTGCAACCCTCCAAAGATATGCCTCCCAGACTATCACTGACCCACTGCCAAACTGATCGTACTGGATGATGTTGCAGGCAGCATATTGTTCACTACAACATCTGCAGACTCACATCTGTCACAGTTGCTCAGCGTGAACCTGCTCTTATCTGTGAAGAGATCAGGGCTCCAATAATATTTACTCATGAATTAAAGTTCAATATCAGGAATGTCGTCATATAGAATCTATGTAGTCAAGGGGAGATTTATTTATTGTAACAAAGCAATCACTGCCTACAGGAAGACGTGCGGGAATTTATATCTTGCAGTTGAATCTGTTTAATAGATCTTCAAACATGGAAAGGCTGTTACATGACGTATCAAAAGTGAAACTACTATAAAGAACAAGAAGTATTTCCGCACCATTTCCCCAGAAATCTCGCCTGTCGCTGGTGTGACATAAGCTCACTATTTTTTTTGTGGTAACACAACAGATAACATCACATACAACACATGTACTATAAACCCATCATACTAAACAATGTTCAGTACAATTTAATTTATAATTCCATTTATTATAATGTATATGTCCCTGAACATTATAGATACATGTTTCAACACTACAGCACCTGAACAGGACACTGTAAAAACAAGTGAGAGAAAGAGAAAAGGGCAAAAAATGTAGTAGTATATAAAACTAATTTTAAAAACGTCATACATGGGGCTTCCTAGTTCAAAATGAAAACGAGGATTAGGCCAAAGAAAGCCTGCAGTAAAGAGAGGGTAACATGGGGCCCGCCTCCCCCTGGGGTAACACTCCTCCCCCTGGGGGAACACGCCTCCCCCTGGGGTAACACACCTCCCCTAGGGGGGGAACACGCCTCCCCATGGGCTAACACCCCTCCCCATGGGCTAACACGCCTCCCCCTGGGCTAACACGCCTCCCCATGGGTTAACACGCCTCCCCCTGGGCTAACACGCCTCCCCATGGGTTAACACGCCTCCCCCTGGGCTAACACGCCTCCCCCATGGAACTCTCACAAAAACACAAAATGTCACAATTCTTTCTTCTCAACACGTCATCTGGCTGCCTCTACTCTTAATCAACTACTAACTTCCTCTGTATCATCACACCTTCTCAGATATCCATTAGAAACATTTCTGAATCTCTTCTTAAGGTGTAAAGAACAGGGCCAATTTAGAGCCCTAAAGCATTTTCTTCTATTGGGATATAATTCCCTGGGGGGCAACTTATCCCATGGGGGGCACCTTGCCGGAGTAAATAGAAAAAAATGCCCCTTTCCTAAAAATACATTTATTAAATAAAGATTAATTTGTCAACCATTTACTAACTAATTTGTAGCTATTTCTTTTACTTATTAATACATTGCAGTAAGTATAGCAATTTTCAACATACTAAAGGTTTTTGCTTTTTTGTTTGTGAATTTTTACAATGAATTAAATAAAGTAAAGTAAATGTATATAAAGTTAATATTTTTTGAGGATATTTTATTTGCCCATTAGACAAAGAAGATAGTTTTATCAATAAAGGTACAACCAAAAATACAAGTTTAAACAGAAAACGCCACGTATGAGTTAACCATTTATTAGAGATTTTATGTACAGCAGATGCAAGTCTTGGCATTATGTTCTGCTCCTTTAGGTAACTCATTGCCAACACATGATCATGTATAAGATACTACCACAATAACATACCTATGTTAGTGTACATGCAATGCCCATGGCAAAGAGCAAGATACCCATTACCGATCCCCCAACACTGCAAACCCACTGCCAGACATCACAACATACTTTAAATAGTCACAGGTGTGTTAAATTCACCTTTATTTGTCATTTTCACCTGTATGTGTCACCTTCTGTGTCTGTAACAAGGCCAAACATTCAAGGGTATGTAAACTATTGATCAGGGCCATTTGTGTGATTTCTGTAATCATTATGATTGGAAAAGGAGCCAAATAACTAATAATAATACCTGCACAATAATATTTATTTCCAGCACCCATTATTCCCTGCTCATTGTCTCACCAGTCTTACTCTGTTGTTGTTTGGCTTAGTTTGTGTATTTATGTGTACTGTATACTGCAGTTGGTGCACTTTTTGACTCGAGTGTCAGTTGTCCTTGCATTGTGTACACATACCTGGCGAATAAAGCTGATTCTGATCTTGCAAGGACACTTGGTAAGAACGTCCCTCTCAAAAACACAAGTACGTTCTTGGCATTGATAAACAGCCATTACGTCCGGGAGAGTCCTCGCGCACGTCACGATTGGACAGCCCTAAACCCTCACAGACTTTACGAGAACGCTCTTCAAAAGTCCATGAGTCTGTAAGTGTGGACGTTGAGATTGGACCATAGATGGGCGGCGAGCGTCAACACTTCAACGGAGCGTCTAAAATTAGAAACCAATGCCGTTTATCACTCTGCGTTTTGGTCCGTTCTTGTGAACTAATTTGACGTCATCTTTCATGGCCAAGTATGGTTCCAATCCAAAGAACGCAAGTTACCAAAAACGTCTAAAATGCCGGGATGTGTACCTGATCCGCCTCTTATCGAGGATGCATGGGTTGGTGACTTATGATATCCCAGAATTCATTTCATGATGTCAGGAAAAACTCCACAACTGTAAAAGTTTGAACTTCCCTTATTTCAGGTAAACAGTACCTGTAACTCAGCATCTGAAAAGATTTTGACGAGAAATGGGCATTGCAGTCGCTGAATATTTTCTTATTTTATTTAAGAAACGGCTAATGTATAAATTTGCTCAGACTTTTCAATCAGCTAGCTAACATTATTCAGTGCATTGGAGAGGCTAGTTAACGTTAGCTAAGTTAAGTAATTACAGTACCGGTCGAGGGACAGTTTTTTTAGAGTTGCAGAGGATTTTCACTTTAAAAAAAATCATATGCAAATACCATACCATATGATCACGGCTATAGTCTCCATACAACCTTCTGCCGTTTATCTTCACATTCATATTTTATTCAGGGACTGCTGAGGAGGTTACAGCCCTCATAGAGTGGAGGGGTATTGTGCAATAGCCAAGTACACACATCCATATTAGGGACATTATATTCCTCCTCAGTTATCAGCCCTGCCCTTGTGTGCATGCATCAGCTAGCCTGATAGTAGCAGCCATTTCAAGTAGAACATACAGATGGTGTGCTTTCCAGTCAGTACAGTAGGCTGTAGTTGAGCTGTTAAATTATTCAATTGAAGAATATTTTGTTAGTACACCGGTTTTCAACGCCAACGAATCATCAAATTATATTTTTATAACAAATAGTACAACGATCACTTACCTGTGATAAGTTAGTCTGTCGTTTGATATGTGAATATACTAGTCATTAGGAGTGCACAGCCCAGTGATTATAACCCTATACTTAATTTTAATTCAACCACTATTTCAGGGGTTACACATGCACAAATGTGCATGCTCTTTCTTCATGTTTTTCTTGACTTGCAGTCATTTGAATCAAGCAAACATAAATACATAGTTTAAAGACATTAGGGAGACATGCAACAATAGCTATTTGGGGTAGTGGGTAACGCACAAAGCTGAAGGTTTTTATGTCTTGGACTCCAAATTTAATACACCACCACCTGCCACGTGATTATTGCGCGACCTCTAGCTAATTTATGACTTGGTTGCTTGGAATTCTTTTAACCGCCGGTGTCTTTAGAGTCCTCCGTGTTGAATGAGCTCTCGAGAAATGTGCGGCACAATTGCATGGAAAGCCTCGGTGACTCAGAAAGCCTAATATTTCGCAATTGCTACGAATAACATTCACCTGGAGCAGCATTTTTAATACGATTTTGCCATCAGTAGAAATAGAACGAAAGAACCGGTCACCACTCAGAATATAGAGCAGATTATGTAGTTGTCGCAGGCGCAGTCACAGTAATGATTGGTATCTTTTGCGAAAGCTCGTATACAAATCTGTTCGCACATTATATATTGTATAGTAAGGGTAGAGTTTACACAGATGAAAATGTTCTATGCCCTTGATCACACCTGTGGCGTCAAACAGGAAGCTTGAAGAACATTTTGTGCAACTACGCAATTGCTCAGAACGCATTGATTCTCTACAGATGTTGCATGCTGCTTTTTATAAAACGGAGAGAATCATTTTCGCTGAGAAAAATGTGTAGCTACCTTCGAAGGCAACCCATTTTTGGTTAGCAAGCAGCTTGCTAACATAACCATAACGATGATTTTGAGACTTAGACTTTTCATTCCTCTCAGTCGCATTTCTCATGAAAACTCAACACAATGAAAGATTATGAAAGCAGGTTACATAACATGAGCTTAATTACAAGCCCTTTACCTTAAACTTTGCAAATGAAATTGTGGTCCCACTGTACCATCTGGAACAGTTGATTGTATTAGACCTGGTCCAGACAAAAGTAGCTAAGACATTTCTCCTAAAAGCTCAAGCTCTCCAATCAGTCAAGGCCCAAACCTGTGTTTGCCATCTCAGCAGATGGTCTCTGTTAAATTGGCATATCAATACTTTCTTGACTGTTTAGTATTTAAATAACCTCCAAGCTTTTAATTTTGAAGGGATATTACATTATAGGCTGTCTAATGTGATATGTTTACAAAATAAATATACTATTAATTTTGTAGTAAGTAATTTTTTTTTTTTATATGAAACATATAAATATTTTATACAAAAAAGTTTGCTATGAGTGCATTCCCCGTTCAATACAATGTCTGCCCTGCTTTCACACATACAATTTTGAAGGCATTAGTCGGATAAATCCAAGGCTTACACAAGACCGAACGTTCTGCAACTGCTTCTGCGCTGCAATGCTGCAAGCCAATCGCAGCGTTCCATTTGAAATGAATGAACTTCCGGTGTATCACAGCGCCTTGACGCTGTAGGTCGGATCGAGGCATAAGTCTTTAATTTACATTTGTCACAATTGCGGCGTCCACTTTACTAGGACCGTGTCTTTACAAAAAGCTGAAAAGAAATGGCTGCGTTCTTTGCCGAGCTTGTCTGAGCAACGCTGCTGCTTAGCTCTGGGCAGGGATTCGCTGCTGGCCTCTGTGGTGACGTGTGGCCAGCGTGCGCAGGCCCTGCCGAGTGCAGAGGTTTGAACTGGGTGCAGAGACGCTGCGCAGACGCTGCCTGCCGGAAGATGTCGCTGCTGCTCCTCAACCCAAATCTCATTCTGGGAGAGGATTTACATAAGCAAGTACAATGTGTTTTAGAAAAGTAGTCCTTTATTTTTTGTAAGGTGATTAAGAAAACGCAGAATAAAGATAATTACAAAATACAGTATATAGCCCCATATAGTTAATACATTCAAATCAAGTAATTGTATTGCACCTCAATGTCACATGAACAAATTACATGAACAATTCTCCAGTTTGTTAATATGTTAGCGGATACTGAGAGGTTCCACAAAATTGGCTGGACAGTTATAAGGGTCTCTGACACTCCAATGGTGAAGAATTCCTGACATAATTCTGGCCTACAATCATTCGAGTATAGTAGGGCAACCATTAATGCATGATTGGACCAACGTATTTCCTGCAACAACCAGAGAAGAATTTGGGCTCATTCATAATTTTGCCATCTTGGGGATTAGAACAAGCCACCTCTCGTTTACTGAGGTTGTAGAGGAGGGCTACCCTGCCATTGGATTTGACCCATAGTACCACATAATCACCACCGTTCTATATTTGAATGAACAAATGTTTTACAGTGAGAACAAATGAAAAGAAAGGTTGAAAGATCCATAATGAATAACACTGAAAATACGTGGAAGAGATGTACAAACTGGTGTACAGGTACGCAAACAAA
>JACXGJ010010583.1:0-15307 GCA_016801105.1 Esox niger
CCCCCCCCCCCCCCCCCCCAGCATTTTATCCCTCCCCCTTTTACCCTCCATACTCTCTTCTCTCCCTTCCATCCTTCCTTCCACCCTGTATCCTCTGTTCTGCTTTGTTCTCCATCTTAATTAATCCTTTGAGACTGAAGTTGACACTTATCAAGAACAGTGAGTGCCTCTGTGTATGTGTCTGTGGATATGTGTATTAAGGAGAAGAGAGGAGTGGGTGTACGTCATTACCAAGCCATTGTCAGCAGACATCTCTTCTCACGGAGGACGTGTGTGTGTGTGTGTGTGTGTGTGTGTGTGTGTTGTTCTTGATATCCGTGTATTGGAAATACGTTTGCTAATTTTCCACACAATCGGTGGTAGAAAACCAGAGTCAGGAAATAGCTAATTCTCTTGAAAAGTATTTCATGCGAGGATGCTGAAGCAACGTTAGGAAGAGCAAGTTAGAATGACATTGCCGAACTAGCGCGCACATGGTGGACGGCGATTCGCGTGGATTGTGTAACGACTGCATGTGCTTCACGACTCCTCATAAACGGCCCGGGGAGCGGCCAGGATCGGTAGGTACATAACTAAATATGATTTTTCATATATTTCAACGCTTCATAGCCGCATGTACACGCACCACGTGCACGCAGGCGTAAGCACACACGTAACATCTTCAGAGCAGTGGTTTTAAAAACCCATTTTCTCCTTGGTTAAGCATGCAGCAAAAAACACATGACTAATGAAAAGTCTTGGTCCCAATTGAGACAGCGGAAATCCACGAACACGAGCACGCACACACAGAAAGGAGACGGTAGAAATACTCTTTGCTACAGTTGAGCAGGACCTGCATCTCATTTCTCTCTGGCTTACACACAAGAGACAACCCTACCACACGTGTGTGTGTGTGTGTGTGTGTGTGTGTGTGTGTGTGTGTGTGCGCGTAATTTGTGACAGCTGAAATACACGTGTTCCCACAGCAGGTTTCTTAAGGGTTACAGTGTATCTATTAAGGGTGTTAGGTTGAAAAGTCAAAGACGTGTGTGTGTGTGTGTGTGTGTGTGTGTGTATAGAATTAACATGCAAACACACACACACACAGAGGCACAACAATAAACTAAGGTTGAGTAGTTCTACAACAGTATTCTGTGGAGCTTAGGACTGAAACATTCATCAAAGGTTGAGTAGTTCTAGAATTGTGCTTTGTGATTTAACCTATCATCTAAGGTTGAGTACCTCTAGAAGTGTTCTGTGGAGTATAGGACTGAAACAATCAAAGGTCGAGTAGCTCTGTATTGTATGTTTTATGGATCATAATGTTTTCATTAACATTCATAAAATACATTCAATAATATTAATAAAGAACATCTCAAAATTATCAACAATCCCTTTCATTTGTTTTGAGGGGATTTTTTTTAAATGTGCTTCCGTTGGAGAGGCAGTTTTATGCTTTATTTGAAAGAAATTGGGGAAAGATAAAGAAGCGTTTTACTGAAAGAGCATTAGGCTGGATATAACCCATTCACCATTCTGTAGATGTACGCCAAAGGCAGCAACTTAGACCACTGGGCCACCCTAAGCCAGATTTAATTGAAGTTTTAAATCATCACTTTGTCTATTAAAAGACAGCATGTGATATTTCAGCACAGAGACCTGATTGGCTCATGGCCCAGAGCCTCCCCCTTACCCAGCAGAACAGACATTGGCCTTTTACACCCAAATCAGCCTTGCGACATCATGAAGTTGGTTAAAGCGGCACAAAATAGCAAACCACTTGAAAGGCATTTTCTTCAACCTGAAGTGCACTCACACAGAGGACATTATCATATGTTTATAGGATGAAACCGGGGGTGTTTAGACCCCTGCTGCCATGGTTCATGTGCACAACTCAGACACCCATCTGTACTTCTCAGGATACTCTTCAACCATCTTAAAGTGTTATGTAAAGCTGAGAAGTATTATCCAAAAATGAGGAAATTCTTGTTTTTGACTCAGGGTATAAAGTGAAGAAAAAAGGAAAATGTGAAACAACCTTTTAACAGCTAATTCAACAACACAGTAAATATCCAGAAACTCTCCACCTCTCTCTCTCCATCCCCTCTCCCTCTGTTCCTTGGTGAAAGGATAAGACCCCAGTTTCCGTGCAGGGGTTTAACAGAGATTATGTCTGCAGGTCTCGGAGGAACTAGCCAAGGGAGATGAACAGATCAGCGTTCCAAATGGCACACTATTCCTCATCTAGTCTACTACTTTTCAGTGTAGTCCCAATGGCCTTGGGCAAAACTAGTGTTCCGTAACTAGTGTACGTAACAACTCTGAATGCAGCCACTGTCGACATGACAGAGAATGACCTATGACATGTGACCTCAGGTTCAACTGAATTAATGTAGCAGAGGTGAAGAGACCCTCTCTCTCCCCTGCCCTGTTGCATGCTTCACTTCTTCTCCTCTCTCCCACACTGAATCACAAATGGTACTGGTGTTAAAGTTAATTAATGTGAGGCAGGTGCAGACCTCATCCCTCCTCTTCCTCCATTAGTCCCCCTCTCTCTTATTCAATACTAATGATGTGAAAAGCCCCCAGGCCGGCTGGCAGGTGGGCCGCAACCAACAGCGTCTCTCTCTCTCCCCTCTAATGCAGAGAGAGATATAGCTACAGAGAGAGAGAGAGATACAGCTAGAGATACACAGTGAGAGATTTTTGATTTTAAGAGTACCTTTACTTGCCCACCTAACAAACAATATCCCAAATATATTTATTCAAATTACATATAAAGAGAGATGCACAGTGAGAGAGAGATACACAGTGAGAGAGATGCACAGTGAGAGAGATGCACAGTGAGAGAGATGCACAGTGAGAGAGAGAGAGAGATGCACAGTGAGAGAGAGAGGGAGCGAGAGAGAGAGAAAGAGAGTTTTGAACAGGTGTGCCTTAGGCTGGCCACAATAAAAGGCCACTCAAAAATGTGTGTTTCCAACACAGAGCACAATGCCACAGATGTTGCAAGTTTGGAGGGCATGTCAACTGCAATTGGCATGTCGACTGCAGGAATGTCCACAAGAGCTGTTGCCTGTGAATTGAATGTTCATTTCTCTGCCATAAGCCATCTCCAAAGGCATTTCAGAGAATTTGGCAGTACATCGTGTATGGCGTCGTGAGGTTGAGCGATTTGCTGATGTCAACATTGTGGATCGAGTGGCCCATGGTGGCGGTGGGGTTATGGTATGGGCAGGCGTGTGTTATGGACAACGAACACAGGTGCATTTTATTAATGGCTTTTTGAATGCACAGAGATACCTTGACGAGCCCATTGTTGTGCCAATCATCCACAACAATGCACAGAGATACCTTGATGAGCCCATTGTTGTGCCAATCATCCACAACCATCAGCTCATGTTGCAGAATGATAATGCACGGCCTCGTGTTGCAAGGATCTGTACATAATTCCTGGATGCCGAAAACATCCCAGTTCTTGCATGGCCAGCATACTCACGAGACGTCACCCATAGAGCATGTTTGGGATGCTCTGGATTGGCGTGTACGACTGCGTGTTTCAGGTTCTGCCAATATCCAGCAACTTCGCACAAACATTGAAGTGGAGTTGACCAACATTCCACAGGCCACAATCAACAACCTGATCAACTCAATGCATAGGAGAGGTGTTGCATTGCGTGAGACTAATGGTGGTCACACAAGATACTGACTTTTCGGACCCCCCGGGCCCTCCAAATACAAACTGCAAATTTTCGAGTTGCCTTCTATTGTGGCCAGCCTAAGGCACACCTGTTCAATACTCATGCTGTCTGATCAGCATCTTGATATGCCACACCTGTGAGGTGGATGGATTATCTTGGCAAAAGAGAAGTGCTCACTAACACAGATTTAAACAGATTTGTGAACAATATTTGAGAGAAATAGGCCTTTTGTGTATATAGAGAAAGTCGTAGATCTTCGAGTTCAGCTCATGATAAATGGTGGCAAAAACTAAAAAGCGTTTATAATTTTGTTCAGTGTATATTCCTGTGTTGTTAACCTGTTGTCATCTGATGTCACTTATGTTAGAACGTATTATCATCTAATCTTGAACTGGGCATTTTAGAGCAGGGTTAGAAGAAAACCCTGCACAACCAGTAGTGATGTCAATGCCCGAGGGTCATTTTTCACAGCTGCTTATTAAAACACACACAAACACACACACGCCTGACTGCACATTTTGAAGTATTAATGAAAAAATAAAGTTCCTGTGTTTTACATCCACTTGTGCATGCGGTCCGCAACACAGAACATGGAACAAGGCCCCTTGTGTTTTAATTGGCTATAGCTTACCAACAGGACCAGATTTTTGTTCAGCCCATTAGGTGTGTGTGTGTGTGTGTGTGTGTGTGTGTGCGTGTGTTTGTGCGTGTGTTTGTGCGTGTGTTTGTGCGTGTTGGTGTGCACACAATTGTGTAGACCATTAGATCGGTGTGTTTATACAACAGTCCCCTGACACAGAGACACAAACCTGGTCAACATAACTCTGACCACTAATGAAGGAACAAGAACATGAGAAAGGTTCAATGGAGAGGTGATCAATTAAATGTGTTGTCCATAACTAGGCAGAATGCCAAACAAACTACCCTAATGCCTTTAGAAATAGGCTAAATCCCAAAACCAAGGCTCTATTCCCCTCAGAACAAGGCTGAATCCCAATACCACTCCACTTTATGCTGCTTCTTTCTATCCTCCCATTTCCCCTTGTCCTGCGAATCTACCTTTCAAATTGGCCATGAACCCTTCTCCATGGGAAGAGACTTCAAACCAAGATGAAGGTCAATGAAGGGAAATGTATGAGACAGCAGGTCACATGTTAAGAAACATGGGGTTATATTTATGAATCACGCGTACATTTTTCACTACATTCAGGAGCTAGCTTTGTCCCCCTTGAGATACTAGCTTTAGCATGCTCAAAAGGATGAGGATTAATGAGTATTTAACAGCCACACACAGCAGATGTGTACCCACTATACTTTATAATAGGGATAACATTACTGAATTACAACCATATGTGTCATCGCAAGGTTTGCAGTGCCAGTCTCAAGAACATGGAGATACCAGGAGACGGGCCGTTACAGGAGGAGTGCTGGACAGGGCCGTAGAATGGTATCAACCCAGCAGCAGGAACGTTATCTGCTCCTTTGTACGAGGAGCACCGCCTGCACCACACAGCTTGATTGGTGTTTACCAGAGAAGACTAGAATTGGCAGGTCCACCAGTGACGGCCCGTTCTCTTCACAGATGAGAGCGGGTTCACACTGAGCACGTGACAGATGTGAAAGCGCCTGGAGATGGTTATGCTGTCTGCAACATCATCCAGCATGATTGGTTTGGCGGTGGGTCAGTGATGGTCTGGGGAGGCATATCCTTGGAAGGACCCACAGACCTCCATGTACCGATCCCAGCCAGCCACCCATGCCATGGACTGTTTACCAAGCTGCTGTCAGGCAGAAGGCACTGGAGTATTCCGTCCAGAACTAACAGGCTTCGGGACAGTTTCTTTCCTCAGGCTGTAAGGCTGCTGAATTCAGTAACCCCACTTCCCTTCCATCCATGGTCCCATGGACGCCAGTCACTTTTACATTGCCCTACGGTTGTACAGTTGAATAGTTATTATTATTGATGCGTGTTGTTGTATAGTGTTATTATTGATAGTTTGTGTTATCTTCTTATTTTTATATTTTAATTACTGTCACTTTAACGTTTAACTGCATTGTCGGGAGTAGGAAGTATTTCATTGCCATAACTTGTTATTGCAAATGACAAATAAAACTTTAGAATTTTGCTAGTTATCAGTACCCTGACTGCTGTTAGGTACCGGGATGAATTCCTCAGACATTACGCTGGTGCAGTAACAATGGTGCAGGACAATGCCAGGCCTCATGTGGCAAGAGTGCGCTTGCCGTTCCTGGATGATGAAAGGATTGATGTCATTGACCGGCCCTCAAGTTCCCCAGACCTGAATCCGATTGAGGACTTCTGGGACGTTATGTATCAGTGCATCCGACGCCACCAAGTAGCACAAATTGTGATTTCTATTGTTTTCTTCGAATTTTGATGTGAGTTTGTGTCCATTCCTCAATTGGTTATATTAAAGATTCGGATATGAATCTTTAATATATTTCCTGCAGTTAGACCCGATGTGTGATCCAAGTGATGTTCCCTTAACTTTTTGGAGCAGTGTATGTTAAAGATGTATAGACGAGAGCTCAACAATAGGGAGAATGGCATGTTTGATTTACAGGTCCACCAGCTTGGCATAATTTCATATGAGTTAGGAGCAATCTACTGTAGCATAAAAAGATGACTGCTTTGATAGACAGTAGTCTATCAGTAGAGTTGTGAGAGGTGGAAAATGCAGGCACCTCTGCCCAGCTTTGTGGGCTTTCAACTGCCTAACTCAGACTTATTTTTGTGCTGTTCCTCCAATAATGGGTTGTATAATTGCTAGACCAAATCCTTTTCTAGGCAGAAACCATAGCATATTTTTTAATGAGACATGATGGAAGGTAGCGAGCTAGTTCTTTTTTAACTGTACAAGCCTACGTTGCTTGTTAAAATGCGTGCAAATAAATGAGAATAACCTAGTAGCAGGTGCCAAATGATCACATTCCATGCTGCCAATCTACCTTTCATTCGCAACAGTAATGGCTTGAATAACAGTCAGAGGTTTCAAGACAAGGAACATGCTTGTTTAAATGTGGCAGCTAGCATTCAGACCTTGTGATGGTCTTTGTCAGGAAGCCTTTTGGACTTACTCTATGGGTTTACTGTGAACTAACAGCTGAACAGGACGTTTTGAAATATATATCACCTGAAGAAAAATATTTAATATGGCGAAAACACAAAACAATCCAAGAACCAAATGAGTAAAAGTCCAAGGGACAGGAATAATTTTAAGAGACACCATATATAAAAATCCACATGCCACAATCAATGGAATAAATATGTCTATACAGGTGCTGGTCATATAATTAGAATATCATCAAAAAGTTGATTTATTTCAGTAATTCCATTCAAAAAGCGATACTTGTATAATGTATACAGTCATTCCACACAGACTAATATTTCAAGTGTTCATTCCTTTTAATTTTGATGATTATAACTGACAACTAATGAAAACCCCAAAATCAGTATCTCAGAAAATTTGAATATTGTGAAAAGATTCAATATTGAAGACACCTGGTGCCACACAAATCAGCAAATTAACTCAAAACACCGTCAAAGGCCTTTAAATGGTCTCTCAGTCTAGTTCTGTAGGCTACACAATCATGGGGAAGACTGCTGACTTGACAGCTGTCCAAAAGACAACCATTGACACCTTGCACCAGGAGGGCAAGACACAAAAGGTCATTGCTAAAGAGGCCGGCTGTTCACAGAGATCTTTGTCCAAGCACATTAATAGAGAGGCAAAGGGAAGGAAAATTAAGTTTCCACAGTCAGTGAAGGTTTGGGGTGACATGACATCTGCTGGTGTTGGTCTACTCTGTTTTCTGTTGTCCAAGGTCAACGCAGCCGTTTACCAGCAGGTTTTAGAGCACTTCATGCTTCCTGCTGCTGACCAACTTTATGGAGATGCAGATTTTATTTTCCAACAGGACTTGGCACCTGCACACATTGCCAAAGCTACCAGTACCTGGTTTAAGGACCATGGTATCCCTGTTCTGAATTGGCCAGCAAACTCGCCTGACCTTAACTCTATAGAAAATCTATGGGGTATTGTGAAGAGAAAGACGCGATACACCAGACCCAACAATGCAGAAGAGCTGATGGCCACTATTGCCACGCCACATTGCTGCAGTAATTCAGGCAAAAGGGGACCCAACTAAGTATTGAGTGCTGTACATGCTCATACTTTTCATGTTCATACTTTTCAGCTGGCCAACAATTCTAAAAATATTTTTTTGTATTGGTCTTAAGTAATATTCTAATTTTCTGAGATACTGGTATTTTGGGGTTTTCATTAGTTGTCAGTTATAATCATCAAAATTAAAAGGAATGAACATTTGAAATATCAGTCTGTGTGGAATGACTGTATACATTATGCAAGTTTCACTTTTTGAATGGAATTACTGAAATAAATACATTTTTGATGATATTCTAATTATATGACCATCACCTGTATACCCATCTTAATATACAATAATCTGCCATAACCTTATGACCACTGACAGGTGTAGTGAATAACACTGATAATCTTGTTATTATGGCTCCTGTCAGTGGGTGGGATATATTAGGCAGCAAGTGAAAATTCTGCCCTCAACGTTGATCTGTTAGATGCAGGAAAAATGGCCAAGCGTAAGTACCTGAGCGAGTTTGACAAGGGCCAAATGGTGATGACAAAACGACTGAGTCAGAACATCTCAAAACTGCACCCCTTGTGGGCTGTTCCCGGTCTGCGGTGGTCAGTACCTATCAAAAGTGATCCAAGGAAGGAAAACCGATGAACCAGTGACAGGGTTATGGGAGATCAAGGCTCACTCATGCACGTGGGGAACGAAGGCTGGCCCGTTTGGTCCGATCCAACAGACAAGCTACTGTAGCTCAGTTCGCTGTGAAACATAATGCTGGTCCTGATAGAAAGGTGTCAGAACACACAGTGCATTGTAGTTTGTTGTGTATATGGCTGCGTAGCCGCAGCCCAGTCAGGATGCACATGCTGACCCGTCTGCTGAAGATGCCTACATTGGGCACGTGAGCATCAGAACGGAACCACGAAGCAATGAAAGAAGATGGCCTGGTCGGATGAATCCCGTTTCCTTCTGCATCATGTGGAAGGCTGGAAGTGGTGCATGTGTGTTGCTAACCTGGAAAACACATTGCACCAGGATGCACTATGGGAAACAGACAAGCTGGCGGAGAGTGTAATGCTTTGGCCAATGTTCTGCTGGGAAACTTTGGGTCCTGCCAGTCACGTGGATGTTACTTTGACACGTACCACCTACCTGAGCATTGTTGCAGACCATGTGCACCCTTTCATGGCAACGGTATTCCCTGATGGCATTGGCCTCTTTCAGCAGGATAATGCGCCCTGCCACATATAATTGTTCAGGAATGGTTTGAGGAACACAATAACAAGTTCAAGGTGTTGACTTGGTCTCCAAATACCCCAGATCTCAGTCCAAGTGAGCATCTGTGGCATGTGCTGGAAAAACAGGTCTGATCCATGGAGGCCCCACCTCGCAACTTACAGGACTTAATGGATCTGCTACTAACATCTTGGTGTCAGATACCACAGCACACATTCAGAGGTCTAGTGGAGTCAATGCCTTGATGGGTCAGGGCTGGTTTGGCAGCAAAAGTGGGACCTACACGATAATAGGCATGTGGACATAATATTATGGCTGATTGATGTACATCATCATATAGACCTACTAATTATCAAAATCCAATTACTGATTTCACACTCCAAAAGTGATTCTTAAAACCTTCCATAGTTAAGCCTTCATCTACAGTGATGATTCTTAAAACCTTCCATAGCTAAGCCCTCACCTATAGAGATGAACATAGAGACTATTCTCAGACACAAACAGACCCCACAGAGCCCCAGGACAGCAACATAGGCCCAACCAAATTGTGAAAAAACTGAAATAACAATTTGACAAACTGGAAAGAAAAGAATGACAGGAAATGAGCTAACGGGAATGCTACCTTACCCTAACCACAAGGAACAAAGCTTTGACTATGTACAGACTCAGATATCATGGTAATGACTATGTATAGACTTATTAAATATGGCCTTGACTATGTACAAACTTAGTGATCATGGCCTTTGCTACATAGAGACTCAGTGATCATGGCCTTGAATACGTACAGAATCAGCGATCATGACCTTGAATACGTACAGAATCAGCGATCATGACCTTGAATACGTACAGAATCAGCGATCATGGGCTTGAATACGTACAGAATCAGCGATCATGGCCTTGAATACGTACAGAATCAGCGATCATGGCCTTGAATACGTACAGAATCAGCGATCATGGCCTTGGATACGTACAGAATCAGCGATCATGACCTTGGATACGTACAGAATCAGCGATCATGACCTTGAATACGTACAGAATCAGCGATCATGACCTTGAATACGTACAGAATCAGCGATCATGACCTTGACTACAGATCCGGTGTCTGCTAGACTTTACGAAATGACAAGTTGTTTCTGGCCTCTTGCCCTGATTGGCAGAGGCGACCGTTTTCAGCAAGCTTGTACACTATTCAAACCTGGCTTGTGAGCTATTGTAAATGTAAGTGAATGGCCCTATATTTATACTTTTTGGAAACAGAGCATGTACTTTAAAGATTAAAGAACACACCCCAGAAATTTGGGTTTGTGGATTCTCCCCCAGAATTACAAGGCAGCGTTGAGACAGTGACTGATCCATCCTTGCTTCTTTAAGGTAATCAATAACATTTCCTGGGTGATATCCTAATATGAATTCCTCCATTATGCTAAAACAGGAAAGCTACTGTTGTCCTCTCCCATAGTATTAACAGGCATGTATCTTGCTGTCGTACAGCATTCACTTACAAGCTTAGAGGTAGTGTTTTTAGTTGTTACCATTTCTGTGAAGTCTTCTGTAAGCTCCAAAACCTCAATTACATTATGTGATGATCTAACTTGTATTGATACGCCACTGGAATACAAAGACTATAAAGATCTAAAAGTTATGCCTTTCAACATACACAGCTTTCTCTCTAAAACGGACCACATTAAGACCTGGGCCCTACAAGCAAATCCAGACATTTAGTTTTTATCAAAAACAGAGAAAATATGAGATTCTGAAATTGCTCTAGATGGTTACATAATTTACAGGGCAGATAGGAAGGGTGAAGAGGGTGGTGTAGCTATTTACGTAAGAGATTATCTTTCGGTTTCAGGGTAGAAATCTGTCACATTCCCACAGCAGTTTGAGTTTCTGGCCCGATGCCTACAACTACGAATGTATTTCAATATAAGAATCATGGGAGTTTACTGTCCACCCTCTGCAAAGGAATGTCTGCTAGTTAAACTCATATCTAATAGCCTCCATCGCCACCACCGAAGACTAAATTGCCTGGGATTTTAACACTTACTGGGAAGGTCATGGCTTTGGTGTTAAATAAAATCTGTTGCAGCTAATTAATTAGCCCTCATGTCCACATCTGAAGAACCCTACAAATTCCACCATGGTCAACCTAATTTTTACAAATTCCCCTGATAAATGTTGCAAGAACAGATACACTGATGGTTTAAACACAGACAGACTGGCAGATTGACGAAGGACCCAATGAACTACATTCAATTCAATAATGACCATAGACAAAACGACAGGGACCAGATCCCCATCTCCCACATTGCTTTTCTTATCTAAACATAGGGACTCAGTACTTTAGCCAGTAATTCCTTTATACATTTATAGAATTAAGAAATTCCATAACACATGCGCTCCTTCACACGTTTGTTGTTTGCAATCAGTCAAAGTGGTAGTAATGTGGTAGGGCCCAGTCAGTCAGAATGATGCAATATATACAGCATAGCCTACTATTAGCAAGTGAATGTTTACTAATTCAAGGGAAGAGGGAATATATTTATGGAATGAATGTTACCTACGGAAAACACTACGTAAAGTTTGGCTGTGGAATCTTAGACAGTTGAGAGCGCAGATAACGGTGAGTAAAGCAAATAGCATATAGCTGGCTAGCTTAGCAAACTAGCCGATTCAGACTCCATCCAATAAACTCAATGGTGTGTTGATAAATAATGTCTTCTAGTTCTGTAGCAGAGTTTTGCATGTGAATCACACTACTGCCTCCATATGGGCGCTTGTTCATCACACAAATGGCAATTAAACCAGTGTTCATGGGAACTACACCCACTCCTATACCTGTAATGTAGCAGTGCTCATGTTGTATTTGTAGTTTAAAAACATGTATTTCAACTAATCGAATATTATTCGAATAATAAAACTTACTATCCAGAGAGTAAAATCTTGTCCAATGTACATCCCTAATTTTCAATTTTATTGTGCATAAGCATATTCCCTAAAAAACCTTGAGTATAAAAAGTAAGTCTAACCCTTTCACACCAGAATTAGCCAAAGTTACACACAATAGGGATGCTGCCTGGGCTAAAGCTCAGTTTACAGACAAGCTCAGTGACAATAATTTAACAAGCAAAGAAATCAATGTGTAGAAGTAGAAAAATAAAATCTAATTATTTTGCTAACACTTCATCTGATTGTTTTGGAATTCCAGCCAAGTCCTGGAAAAATGTTAAATCTCTAAAAGGGTTGTGACTCTTTTTCACTCCCACATTAAATTAATTCAGTCTCTGTCTCCATCACTGATAAAAATGATAGAATTAATGCTTTTAATCACCATTTTATTGCTGCAAGCTATATATTTGATTCAGTAGCTAAGCCAACTCAATCTAAGTGTAATCTGGATATGGATAGAGGAAATGTGTAGGCTGATACTGAGAATGTGGAATCAGGGTTTTCCTTTAGATAATTTTCTGTTAAGGTAGTGCTTGATGCTACACTAACATTAGATTCTAAGAAATTCATAGGGGCAGATATTTGAAAACTGGTCTGCGGAAATATGCAGCATCCCTTATTGCTGGAGCAGTAACCCATATTTTAAACTTCACGTTGGCTTTAGGAATTATTCCAAAACTACGGAAATATGCCTCTGTGTTGCATCTCCATAAGGGAGGTGATAGTACTGATCTGAACAATTATCGGCCAAACTCAAGACTTCCTTGTTTAGCTAAGATTCTTGAGTCACTGGTAATTGAGCAACTTCATTCCTTTTTGACTGAGAAATATAAATAAATTTTAAAAGACCTCAATCACATTTTAGACCTTGCCTTAGCACTGTTACTACATCTACACTAGTTGTAAATTACCTTGTAAATGGTTTGGATGCTAAAATGACTTGTGCTGCATTGTTCATTGACTTTTCTAAGGCCTTTCATATGGTTGATCAAGGAATCCTGTTGAAGAAAATGTCATTAATAAGCTTTAGTTCTGCCTCATGTTCTTGGTTTCAAGATTATCTTGGGGACAGAACACAGACCAATGTTTTGGATGGAGTTAGGTCTGATCTTCTTGAGGTACACAGAGACGTTCCTCAGGGGTCAATTGTTAGGCCTTCTGACGACCATCGTCCTCTACCAGCTTAATCGCACCCACTGCCTGCAGTTCCTCATCAAACCAACACTCAACCTGCCTCCCTTGAACGGAACTCACGTCTCAGATCACAATCACCTGACTACTGACACCTGTTCCCCATTAACACTCCCTATTTAGTCCACCTAGCTTCCCTAGTTCTTGGTGAGGTACTGCTTTTGTGTAGCAGATGCTTACTGAGCCTTGGTCTCTTGTTTTTGGAATACAGTGGATTTACTACCTTTACCGTGTTTCAACGAACCGTCTGCCTAATCCTTGTCTGTGCTATCCCTCCTCCACCTGTTGTTGTGTACCTCTGCCCTGCCTTCCCATGTACCAACCTGTGCCTGCCTGTGTTTTTTGCCTGTTGCCTGCTCCCTCTGTTACTCCATTAAAGAGTGCGTACCGCGATTGTTCCATCTACTCCTGCCTCCCTGGTTTATTTGTTACATCAATCTTCATCAGACAGTTATAATACTCATCACTGCACCCTTTACAAGAAAGTTGTCTGGACTTTATTAAAAATACATAGATTCCTTCATTACTCTTTTAATATATACAGTGGGGAGAACAAGTATCTGATACACTGCTGATTTTGTAGGTTTTTCTACTTACAAAGCATGTAGAGGTCTGTAATTTTTATCATAGGTACACTTCAACTGTGAGAGACGGAATCTAAAACAAATATTCAGAAAATCACATTGCATGATTTAAAAAAAAATGTATTTGCACTTTATTGCACAACAATAGATTCTCTGGCTACAATACAAGATCCCAGAGTTGGCTAACCTTACAGACTCCTTTTGTGTCTACTGAGTTGGGTAGTAATGACTTTTCATATAAAGCACTTAACGTGTGGAATAGTGTCCAACTGGAACTTGGTTTGGATGCTTTGGAGTCCATGTTTAAAAAAAACACATGGTCATGGATTTCAATAATGAGGAATGGGTTAGTTTTAACTGATAGAGATGGCTAATGTAACTATGTGTGTAAATTGTATGTATTGAGCATTTATTTGTTTTATTCTTTGTTGTTCCCAGGGCACACTTGTAAATGAGACCTAGGTCTCTTCTTGGTTAAATAAAGGTAAAACAAACAAGCCTAGTTTCGCCCAAGGTTTGAACCCGGGTCAACCATGTGGAAGGCTGTATCGTTAACCACTAAAGCACAGAGCTGCATATTCGACAGGCGTCATTACAGCCTTGTGTATACCCTGAACAAATCCTCTTTTGCCACTGGCTGTTTTAACAGCTAATTGGCCATTTGTGAATGATATTGATACAGTTAAACTGACTAACGTTTCTTACTAAGTTTACCTCCACCAGCATCTTTGAACTGTATGGCGTTTACCACTGTCCATTTTTACAGCATATTAGCCAGTAATAGGCTTTACCAGTATCTACTAACTTACTGGAATACTCGTAAGAATTAAGTAATTGTTAGCGAGTCTGCCAAAGCTATTTCACTTCATGGCATGAGAACACATTCTTTTCTTTCATGGCATAACAATGTACTTTTTCTTTCATTTGTGAATGTCATTGATACAATAACTATCAATAAAAGGTGGTGATAACTACTTTTTTCATCAAGTGAGAATCGTGGAATCTACCAGAAATTGTCACAATACTGTATAACCATAGTTATTATTATTATTGCGGCCCACAAATAAATTATTAAATATTGTTGCGTTCAATAGATTCAAACTTAGGTCTTCCACATGAGAGACACTGCTTCTCCGCTTACGTGGTCCGGCAGAATTCTTTTGTCCCATTCTGTATGTTATTTTCCACTGGTTTTGGTGTAGTGAAATGTTTTCCAGGTCAATAAAGCCCTTAAATGATATTAAACTGAATTGAGTGGGAGTTTGATAAGGAAGTCGTCGTCGAAGCAGCATTTATGGGTGAATGAGCCAAACAGCTATGAGTGAAAAGCACTCAAACAATTACTAACTATTTCTACAAATCAAGATCATTTAATAAACCGCAATAAACTTCTCAACCTGCTCTATAGACAGTAGATTGTAATACTTTCAAGAATAGTTCCGAGAAACGAATAAGCGCATCCATTTCCTATTCATGAGGCGTGTCCATAGGGAGGGATGATGATAAGAGGATAAGCCTAGCATTAGGTCAACA
>JACXGJ010010584.1:0-15564 GCA_016801105.1 Esox niger
GTGTGTGTGCGGGCGTGTGTGTGTCTGTGTGTGTGGGCGTGTGTGTGGGCGTGTGGGCGTGTGGGCGTGTGTGTGGGCGTGTGTGTGCGGGCGGGTGTGTGCGGTCACCATTGTGTTGGTCCTCGGTTGTCTTCAGAATGTCCCAGTGCCCCAGTCAGTCAGTCAACCAGCCAGCCAGCCAGTGCATCGTAGCTGCCCAGGCTGTTTCTACCAACCTTGCATGCCTGTTGAGGTGAATGCATCCCGTGGACACCTGAGGTCTACCTGCATGCCTTCTCCAGACTCCAGCCCTGGTACCATGGACCTCTGGGCTGCGAGCAGATGGTTCTGTCTGGTCAACTGTTGCCCCAAAGGTCCCCTTGGTCTTCGTTCTGTTTTTTTCTTTTTTTCTTAATTGGTAACTGCATGTAAGAAAAGCCAAATGTTCGTCAGAGGGTAATTGATGTGTATTTAAGTGTGGTAATTGAAGGTGTTTAAGTGTGTTTAAGGGTATTCAAGTGTTCACCCGTAGCTTGTGTCAGTCTGTCAGACGGCTTTGTTGCCGTTCTGTAATGGAGCTCAACACCAACAGCAAAGCATCAGATGAGACACTGATCCTCCTGGTTAGAGAAGGAAGGTTGTGTGTTTCAACTCCATTCCCCCGTCCACCGTTTGTCTCATGTGAGTGTCTGTCTGTCGACACCCAGGTGTCATTAGTGTCTCTTGCCCTTCCAGAAGAAACCGGGGGTTCAGCCGGGCATAGGGGCACCTCGCTGTGCCATGTCTCCAGCCACGCCCCTGCTCATGAGAACCTTGTCAGATGAGTCCAATTCTATCCTGTGAACAGGTACCAGCCCAAACTCTGCCCTTTAGTTAATCCAATCAACCATCCCGACCCTAACCCCACCAAACGTTAGCCAGCTTCCTCTGCCCGAGCAGACTAGCCCTTAACTGTAATCAAAACCTGAGATTCTACTCCAAATCCTGCTTTCTGTGCCGTCTAGATGGAAGGTCCTCTGTGAAGGGCTCCGTTCAGCCCTTTATCAACTAGCGTGACCCTTTACAGCTGAGCTCTTATTGGTTGGCTGAAAACTGTGTTTGTCTTAATGGCTGCTTAATATCTTTGTCTTACGTGTACATGCATTTGTACACGGACGAAGTCCAGTCAAAACATTTGGATTAATATTGAACTGACCCGATGTTGAAATTGCGTTGTTTGGATCCCTCTGCTCCCTTTGGATCCCTATGAGCCAGGACAAATATGGATCCTCGTTTCAGCCTCCCAGTAGATCACCTGTTAATTGTATAGTTGCACGTGCTCCCTCACGATGTGTCGACTCTTGTGGATCTGGGATTAATTTCTCTCATCGGTTTCTGTGTCTGTGAGTACAAGCTGTGTTGGTGTTTCTGTACGGTGTTTAATTAGTCATATTGCTGACCTGGTTATCTGTCTTGTGTTTCATTTGCAAGTACCCCTTTTCTGTGTGTTAACTGGAGCTCAGCTCACTGCATGTTAATCCTTCCTTTGCCTGATACCGGATGTCACTCCCTCAGTGTCGGAGGTTTGTCATTGATTGATCAGCCCACGGCTATTATCACACTGTTTCCATGGGTCCTGGGGGGTTTTGTTAATTGGCAAGGAGATAAAATGGGTTTTCATCAGGCTTTACCCCCCCAGGACCCTTGCTTTAACCTGCTTCTGTATTCTCCCTAGCTGTCAGAGGACTTCCTTCTCCAGACATCCAGGTAAAACCAGGTTCTCGTCCCGTGTCCTATGCTCCAGGTAGGGCCTAACGGTGTCGGGGGCTTTGGCTTCTAGAGTCCTGCCTGATGATCGCATGAAATCAGGGCAGAAGACATTGACTGATTTCATCTTTCCTGGGGAGTGTTTTGGGGATGTGTTGGTCCATTCTGTCTGATTTTGGGGGTGTCGGTGGTGGTGTTGGTGTCGTGGCACAGCTCTGTTTTCCAGCGACTGGTTCTGGGGGGGCTCTGATGTCCGACTGTCTGTCCTCTCCAGATTGCTGCGGTCACCCCCTTGTCCTACAAGGAGCTGAAAGAACAGGAGTGACGGCGGAATGGAGGAGCTGGAGGAGCTGCAGGAGCGGAGGTGACGGCAGTAAGGAGGCCTGTGTCTTTCAGGAAACCATCGCTGCCTGCCTGCACTTCTCTGCCTCGTAAAAGAAGATTGAAAGTGACTCAAATATCAAAACATCAGAAAGAATGACCGGGGTAGACTCCAGTGGTGATTAGAACTGCAGGTGCTGTGGCTACCCCCCCTCCATATCTTTCTTACCCCTCTCTCTCCTCCTGTCTCCCCCCTCTGCATGTCTTCAGTGCAGGTTACTGTTCCCCGGCCCAAACAGCACCGGTCGTTTTCACCACATCGTTACTGAACTGTTCAAACATGACGCATGGTTTATTTTCTCTCCTTTTGTGAAAACCAGCTTAGAGAGTTAAAATGAATGCTAAGATGGCCGCTTGGTGAGATCAGATCCCGGAACCCGTTCCTCCCCCGTCCCTGAGTGAGTCATCCACATGAAACCAGGGAGGCTCCATGAATGCCACATTCCACTTGCTGCTGTTTAAAAAAATAGATATAATTCTTTAGCAAGAAAGAATGTTAAAAAAAGATCAATGTTAGTTTTTCAAGCAGCTCCACAGTTACAGGTCCAAATCAGTTTATGTAGTCTGTGATTCCAATCCAGTCGTATCCCAGGGCGAAGGGAGTACGTTATAGCGTGCGCGTTTGTGAATACCTTCAAAATGTGTTTATGAGATGGGAGGGTTGAGACGTTTTCCTCTACTGTGTTCTTGCCCCCTCCATCTTTCCAAAAACTGTGTGTTTGTGATTAATCAAAATTACTGATATTTGTGCTTGCCAACATTTCTACCTGTGTCAGAGAATAACTTGACTTTTCCAACCTCAAGGCCAGTGGCAATTTAACTAAAATCCTAATTGGATTGAGAATGAACATGTGTTTGTGTTCCATGTAGCTTTCCCTGTTTCAAAACGTAACGCTTGAAGCCAAAAATGAAGAGCGGAGCCACGCCTGTCGTGCCCAGTACCCTCCAAAGTGTCAAATGATGACCCCCCCCCCCAAGCAGTTTGTGTCACATCGTCATGTGTTTATTATACTATACTTACTGCTACCTTGTAGTTTTAGCGTAATGTTTTCATGAACCGTCCTGAATGGGACTTTTCCATTGGGCATCACAGTCTGGCATGGACCCAAATACACTTGTATGCATGTGCATTGAATGCCTGATGTTATGTATCCATGTGCCATGACCAGTTAGTTTATGTCATTGGTCCCAGCGCCAAGCTTCCTGTTTGTGCTCAGCGTATGTCATTCCACTGGAGTTCGTTCCTTACCAAACTGTTACCATGCATTCATGTGTGCTTCCATTCTGCTCACATTCCACTGCCAAAGGCTTGGATTTGGTTCACTTTCACCTGTTTATTGTTTTTGCTTTTTTGATCATACAAGAATCTATTTGACGTATTTATTGTTCTATGTAGTTTTACTCGCAATATGTTTTTAGTACATACATGTTTTTATTGTAGCGAATGGCCTGCTTTGTCTATGTTCATCATGTCAGCTGCGTCAGAGCAGGTCCAACCTGCTGGTTTTTCCTACCATCCAGCTCCAACAACACCCTCCTATCCCCCTCTGTTGTACCTGACTTGTCGGAGCACCAGGTAGAGGTCCGGCTAGGAAAGGAGATCTCTTTTTACGCCGACTGATACGTCCTGGAGAGTTGCTGCCATATTGGCAATTATCTTGCCACCCTTTAAAAAGGCCCTAACCGTCGCCACACTCGATGAAGGCTGTAGTTTAAGTTGAGCGGCTCCAGCCGTCGTGATGAGGATCCTTCATTGGGCGATGGCCTAACCATGACCTGTGACCTTGGTGCCGAGGCCGTTCAGCTCCTTGCCCCTCCCTCAAATTCGGTCGGATTCAGGATGACGCTCCGATGCCAAATGTGATTTATCACGTAACGTACAAGATCTTCTTGCCAAGGGGGCAAATTCATCTGTGTTTTTCTTGACTTCATGGGTAGCTTCCAGAGCTTTAGGTACACCGGATGGCTCTAACACAGTGAACTCTTTGTACTGTTTCCTTTTGAAACACTAAAGCTGCGATGAGGCTGAGTATGGGCTGTGCTCAGACTAGCGGGACGACACCACTGGACTTTCACCTGCCTTGGCGGGAGGATTTTATGATGTCCTTGGGGCGGGGCAAGTCTGAGGACTTGTTGAATCTGAAGGGGCAATGCCTGCATTGTTTTAAAAAAAGAAATTAATCAAAAAAACTTTAGAATTACACCAGAGATGCCATTTTCAAATGCTTAAATTGATTGAATTCATGTTTTGCCTGAATGAAAAGATTGTATTTGTAATGCAAGCTTTTTCCAGCCACTTTTTGTACAAATAATATGAACGTCCAAAAAAAATCACGAGGCTGCTCGAATGTGGATAACGGCCCTGCCGTTGGGTGTTTTCTGGGGTGGGGTGCCACGGAACGAGACAGGCACAAAGTGGACACCTCACTCTGGCTCCGGGAGAACCAGACATCTGGCTCCTGCCTCTGCACTCTGAATCTTGATTTGAATGTACCTCTTTAAAACCAGTATGTTCAGAACCAGAAGATTTTCTGTAATAAATTAGATTATTTTGAAGAAAATGAAGTTGTCTGTGTTCGTTCAGGTATTTGCCCTGCATGCGAATGAGTTTTACAGGAAGCCCAATTCTTTTATTTTCACTAATTGGAAATTGGTCTGATTTATATCAGGTATAAAATAGATCTTGTGATTGGTCAAATGACCTATTTGTGAAAGAAAGATTTGGGATGCCTGTGGAAACGGGTGATATGCAGTGTCTCTCAAATATGGCTAACCCTGGAGTCATCTGTTCATTTATGTACATTTTTGTGTTTAGAAATTAATTATCAAATAGAACTTCGTAAATATTCCAAACGTAATTAATTGGCAGAGCTGCTTGGGTGTGTGAAATAGAAACTGAAAAACTGCTAAATTGGGTTGGAATAGAAATGCGTGGGCGCGCCTCAACACACCAAACAGATGCTTGGTCGCAGCGAGGTGGCTGAGAGGCTTAACTGGATCAACGGCAGAAGGCCGCAGCCCCACAGCAGAGTTCTGATCTCCGACCCCACTGCCCTGTGACCGTCCATGCAAGCCATGAACAGTAATCAGATGTGTGTTGCTTACTAGGCCTGGTTGATTGAGGGCCCACACAGGCACATTAACTGCTAGTAAAGATGAGTGAAGCTGTCCATTACAATACACTCACAATGACACCCATTCATGTTCCTTTGTCTCTCTGGTTGTGTCCGTTTGCGTGCGCACGCGCGCACTTGCCAAGGCAAAACAATGTCGAATTGACCACGGGGAAAATAAAGTGCCGTTCACAAAGGCTCTATTGACACACGAACGCGTCTCGCAGAAGATGAAGTAGGAGGACATGACGACAGCTGTCATGTAGTCCAGCGCTACTGTGTGCAGGTCAGGCAGGCAGAGACACTTTGGCCCACAGTCAGATACAGAACAGAGTGACCACAGGCCTGGTGAACAGGGAGCGGAGGAGGAGTTTCACCCGTTGGGAGGGAGTTGGCAGCGTGTCAGGATGTGATCCACTGAGCCTAACGCAGCAGCAGCAGAGCTGACACACTAAACCCCTCAGGGAAAGAGAAGGGGAGGGCACAGAGAGGTAGAGACTACGTGTACAGATGGAGGGGGCGGTGTTTGTTTTGAAGTGGCTGGCCGGTGATCGTTGAGGGCTAGCGGCTGCGGTCCAGTGTAGGACACGCCCACTCCATTCTGGATGTTGATGTGCAAGGAGAGAAGTGCGTTGTAGTCGCTGTGCTCCCCGCTGGCTCCAGCAACCGGGAAACCTACCACTCGTTTTTCTGTGCACTTCTCCCTCGGCACTGTGCTGAGCTCTGCGGATGCGCTCGATGTGGCTCGGGGTGGATCCAGATGGGGACCCAGTCAGCAACCAATCGGGATCCCTGGACTTCCAGGGAAAGGCATGCTGAAACTGCCGAGTCCGGTCTGAGTAGAGGACTGTAGGATAGTCGGCAGGATGTGAGGCCTCGACGGCAGTCTTCACCCACCACCCGGCCTGCCAGAGTCTCATCCAGCCCGGCAGAGGAGGGAGGAATGGGCCCGGATTCACAGCAGGAGGTGACCGAACAGAACCCGCTGAGGGAAATGGAGTGCTACCACAGCCTCCTGCAGGCTGGCTCTCAGCTAGAGAGCACTCTGCAGCGTGAGTATCTCTCACCCAAATACACATCATGGAATAACTACATGCTTAATACACAGTGTGGTTTATGGGGACATAACTACATGCTAAATACACAGTGTGGTTTATGGGGACATAACTACATCCTAAATACACAGTGTGGTTTATGGGGACATATAACTACATGCTAAATACACAGTGTGGTTTATGGGGACTTAACTGCTTCTTAATTTGCATGTTTTTGGGAGACTTCCAACTGCATCTAACGTTGTATGCAGGGGCAGAATGTGTAAAACAATGTTAAGTAAATTTAGTGGAGATGTGACCCCACCATAACACACAGAACTTCCATGTGTTGGGCAGTTCTGGGTCTATGTGCCACCCAAAGGGCCAATCGCTGCTGTGCTCCACCATGGTATCCAGAGCTTTATGTGGTATTTTTTAGCTTAAAGGGAGATTGTTTTTATCCAGTATTCATATGTAGGCGAGATGTAGGTAAGTACGCGCCACATATGTGCGTGTTTGGAGAAATGCCGAACAAACCATTAAGCTATGTATTAAAACATTTTTTGTCTCCGATTTGATTAAATAAAATAATAAATAACAGGGTGGCTATTGAATTAAGCTTCTGAATGGCTGCATCACAGCTTTTAAAAGTTGAGTGGTGATAAACGTATGGCTTTATTGGGGCATGAATCCCGTAAGAGCAGAGAAATAGACTTATGGGAAAATAACATGGGAAATAAAACAAGTTGTTGCTGTTATGACAGGAAAACATGAGCCGAATGCCCATGTCCCCTCATCGTCCACCACTATACTTGTCTTTTTATTGACTGGAAAACAAATACAATGAAGAGCACACGCCTATTTCAAGCTCAAGCGCCAATTAGTCAGACCTCCATGGTACTTGTCCTGGAAAGGGATGTTTTGTACCTGTGGTAGATTGGATTCTCTGTTCTTGTGATTACCATCTACATGGCTAATAGGATTGTGTTGGTGACCTCTGACCTGGCTTACTGTCTGTGCTACTTTGTTTACCGACCTGCGTTGATGGGGGAGATATTCCTGTCATGGGCTAAGAGTGGTGGTCGTTGTGATGTCCCTTTCTACCAGGCTGGTCTGTGTGTGAAGGTACCAGGGCGGTTGTCCCTTTCTACCAGGCTGGTCTGTGTGAGAAGGTACCAGGGCTGTGGTCCCTTTCTACCAGGCTGGGCTGTGTTTGAAGTTACCAGGGCGGTTGTCCCTTTCTACCAGGCTGGTCTGTGTGTGAAGGTACCAGGGCTGTGGTCCCTTTCTACCAGGCTGGTCTGTGTGAGAAGGCAACATGGGTATTGTCCCTTTCTACCAGGATGTTCTATGGATAAAGGTACCAGGACTGTGGTATATTTCTACCAGTCGGTCATTTTAATGCTGTGTGGGTAATATGAACTCAGCTGCATGAGCTGAGCTGGATGTAGAAGCTAAGTGAGGAGAGACTGCAGTTTATCGATCTCTGACCATGGAGATGTTTTCACAGACAAACACTACAGATCAGTAGTCTGGGAATCATCATGTCCCTCCTTGGATGGATTTTAACCTGCCAATATACTTTGCCTTTTTCTTGTTAAGAAACATGCCAGTTGGGTTTCAACAAACTGACTTGTTATGAATTATGTGAAGAACATGTCATTTTAAAGCCCCTGTGTGCTTTGTGCAGTTAATCCTCAATCTGAACCTTCACCTAAACCCAGTTTATAGATATGTGGCCTTAAAACTGAGAGGACTTGTTAAGTTCCATACAGACCCGGTACCAGACCTCGTCAGCTATATCTGTCGACACCTAACAATTAACAGCCTCCAATTGGTAAGAGGTACCGGTTTTAGAAAAAGTTAGGACTGAAATCCCTGTTTGATGAAATATCTGTTTACCCCAAAATGTTATAAGCAAAAGCCTTTGTGTAATTAGTACAGAAAGCTGGATATGCTTCCGGCATAATTTAGCCCCTGGAACATAAGTGACAGTTGGCTGAGGGGTGAAGCTTCGGCCATTTTCAGCCCGCCCGGGAATCCCCCTGACCTGTTGTCGTGGAAATGGCTGTGCTGGCTGTGTGTGAATAGTGAAGTGGTCATGCGCTGTTCTTTTGGCAGGGTCATATCTAGGTAAACATTCACCCCCAGGTCACCAAGTCAGTCCTCTGAAGTCATAATGTGTGTGTTGAAAGGACCAGCATTTCTATGGAATACCACTACAAGCCGTTCGGTCAACTACTTCGGAGGGCCTAATGAATTGATGTTGCTCAAACAACCACGGTCTACATCACATGACTCGAATCCACCTGGAATCTTATCTCCCTGTTCAGTAAACAGATGATATCACAGATCACCTGCTTCAGCCTCAGGAGGAAGGAGACCTGTGACTAGCCCTGCTACACTTAGTGTGACTAATCTGTGTGTGTGTGTGTGTGTGTGTGTGTGTGTGTGTGTGTCTGTGTGTGCTTATGCTGTTATCAGTTTAACAGTATTTTCTCCATTGCCTGCTACAAAATCCAGTTGCTGGATATTGCCTTTTTTCTGATAATTGTTTCTTCATCGCCGTCTCATCAAACAATAGCATTAATAGCCACATCATAGAGCAACGTTAATGGTTATGAAGGTAGGTACCCTGCATGATCCCATCCCTTCGAAAGATGGTTGTGAAGTGAAGACATTCAATGTGGGGCCTTTCCAAGCTCCATGCAACACGAAACGTTAACTTCACACTACCAGTCCAGGGTTTCCATCTTAAACGTGACATTAACCGGTATCTGACAGTAACCCTACTCCCGGGCTGCGTGTGGATGACCGGTTGCAACACAGTCCAGTTACTGTCTGTCTCCGAGTGTCAGTCACACTCATGAAATATAGACCGACGACTCACGGAGCTCATTACCCTGTCACTCACCGAGACACTGTTGCCCTGACGACAGCGTGGAAGAAGGCATAGGTTCTCCGGACACCAACTCTCCTTTTCCTGTCTTTCTACGTGACACCTCCTTTTTCTCTTAGCCGCATCTCTATTCATATTTAATCATTATGTCAATTATTGACGAGAGGTTAGCGTATGTGAAGCAAGTGCCCAGTATATCGGTTTATATAAAGTCTTCCAACAGCGTTTAATTAATATATTGTTGTTGATGGCAGTGTTTCCGTACAGACTACTGTACTAGCAAATAACGCTGCATGCGGCTTAGTCGAGCGCAGTCCTGTGAGTTCAGAATTGGGAGTGTTGTGAGAAAATAGTCATGTTTTGGGGGGGAAAATCACCCAGTGACTAGACTGGATGCGAAAGGGGATAGCTGTCAAGATGCGTTTCGGCATGATTCACTGACTTCAGGCAGACTGTCGAAAGTCGAAACCTCCCTACTGTACTGTTGATGCTATTTTTCAGATGGCCACTGGGTGGCAGTACATCCTTGTCGGATATATTAAGAATGAAGCCGTGGTTTGACGCTTGAAAGGAGGCCTCACCTGGACACTGTCGTTTGTATTCCTCTCTCCCTTCCCACAGAGGTGTCAGTTCCAATCTCTATGAAGGAGGTGGATGGCTACATCGAGAAGCAGGTGGCCTACCTGTCAGGTGGGAGCACTTCACTCAGAAAACGTCCCGTGTTCATTACCATGCCTATGTTTACATCAGTGGTGACCTCGTTCCCAGGCGATTGCTTCTATTTGTAATAAACAAATGTACTTTTCAGTGCAGATATGTCTTGGCTGCTGAACTCTGCCCCGCTAAATCGTAGAGATCCTTGTAGTGTGTAAATACAAATGTCAACCAAGAACCTGATATCAGTGTTTATTCTACTGGTTAGCGTGACTGCCCGTATAAAACTGACATTCTTCCTCAGGAGGGCGTGGAGAAGACTCCAGCGTGATCATCACCCTACCGGAATACTCTGATTTCAGCGAAATCCCGGAGGAATCTTTAGCCAAAGTTTTAACATACCTCACCTTCATACCTCGGTGTGTGAACCAGCATATTACACAACTCATCTCGAGCACTCCACGCTTGAATTCTAGTCATTCCTCTCATCTCTCGAGCACTCCACGCTTGAATTCTAGTCATTCTTCTCTCTTTCACATCTCTCTCTTTCTCTGCAGTGCAGTTAGTGCCTGCTTCAGTTCAGAGTTCGTATTCTGTGCACAAACAGCACTAGATGCTTCCTATCTCTCATCTACCCTCATGAACCCCGTGCCAGCTCTGAACCTGTATCACCCATGGAAAAGGGCTCATATCATTGGTCTTGGGACAAAAAATAGGGTTAAGAACAGGTCAACAGATATCTATAAACATCTGTGTAAACATACTGTATCTAATGTAGCCTCTCAGTAGACTTTCTACACCAACAAATATAATTTGTCTTAACTAACCCACAACAAACATAGCATTTTTCCCAATTCCATTGCTATAACTATACATTTTACCAGACAATGTGTACATTTATTCGATGAAAAAGTGCATTTGGATATACAATATTACTAATGCTTGTGTTTGCAGAGCACGACAGCCAGGTGTAAAATTCATAATCATTTTAGACAGAAGACTGGATACTTGGACCTCAATCAAAACAGCACTTGCCAGAATTGCGGTGAGCATTTTAACGTATTGGCATACTGTGTGTGTGTGTGTGTGTGTGTGTGTGTGTGTGAGAGAGAGAGAGAGAGAGATCTGAGGATGTTTTTGCTGATTAGCGTATGTTTTTGTGTACGCGTTTATGATCTAAAGTATGAATGGAAACTACACTTGTTTCTGACGACCCTGAACTACTAAAAAACATTTTACCAAAAATGGAAATTTTATCTAGTTTTGTGTTTCACCGCTCGTCAGAATGGACGTCAGAGCGAAGAGTTGCCTCTGATCCTGAATCTCCCCCGCTCGGTTCCCAGTGTCTTGGGATGATGTCGCCTCGTGTCTGTCTATCAAATACAGTTGCTATGACTCCTACATTGTTTGAATCTTAAAGTGTCGGACGTCGCGAGGGAATCGGTGCATGAGCCGGCATTCCGTTACTTGAAAATTAACTGATGACGCTATATATATTTATTTATTACCCGATGACTCGATATTTTGTCGGTCAACGAAGGGGAGAGGGACGGGAAAGATTGCAAAAGCCATCGTCGTGGCCGCAGCGTCGAGGCTGCGGCTGTGGTCACCGACCGTCTGAGGTGGCATGATTTGGCACCGGCAGGAAGAGCGAGGCGGGTTTAGAACGACCGCGTCGCGTGCCTGTCTGTGAGCACGATGGCGGAGAGGTATCAGCGCCGAGGACTGCCCAGAATACGGAGGAGCACGGTAACGCACTTTCTACGTAGTTTCATTTGGTGCTAAAAGAGTTGTGCTCAAGTTTGGGTGGACAGCGTGAATGCTGCATCGCTCTCTTGCAGCAGTTTGCCAAGCGTGGCACTGCGGTGCCGGTTTTAGCTTAGTCATGCACTTGACTGGTAGCAATCAGATAAGGACGGCATGACAGCCTGCTTCTGCGGGACCGCCTGACATTTTTATCATCTTGAGCATGGAGGAAATGTATATATATTTTTGAAGTAGCCTAAATAGCTATAGGGCTATTTTAAATTCGAAGAGCTAAGCCCAAACGCATCAGTCTTTTGGAATAAAGATGTCTTACATTATCATGTGAGGACCTATATACATTTAAAAACTAAGAAATGACATCTTGAATATGAAAACAACCTTATGTTAATAATGTGCTGGACACAGGCTTAATCGTGTGAGTTTTCTTAAATGTAGGCCAAAGAAATGCAATCTTAAATGCTTCACTTGTGATGTCTGATGCCGAAAGCCTGAATCTCTTTCTGGCTCATCCGTAATATAACTACTACTTCAACACGTCCGTGACAGACTCGCTAGCTCTGGCTCATCCGTAATATAACTACTACTTCAACACGTCCGTGACAGACTCGCTAGCTTCCCTTATCCGATTGACAGTGTGTGAGCCTGTTTGTCTCAGGCTGAGTGCTGGTCGGCGCTGTCAATATGTCCTGTCTGAGTGATGTGGTCTCCCCCACTCTGTCTGCAGGCGTCCTTCCCCGGGAACCTCCACCTGGTGCTGGTACTGAGGCCCACCAGCTTCTTCCAGCGCACGGTCACAGACCTGGGCTTCCGCTTCAGCCAGGAAGACTTCATGCTCAAGATGCCTGTGAGTCAGATGTGTTGCCGTGGGCAATGCTTCACTGCGCGCCGTGGTCACGCTGGTGTTTAACGGGGTGTGTCCGTGATATCTGTCCTCTGGCAGGTGGTGATGCTGAGCTCCGTGACGGACCTCCTGAGATACATCGATGAGAACCAGCTGACCTCAGAGTTTGGTGGCACCCTGGACTACTGTCACAGTGACTGGATTGTCCTGAGAACAGTACATGCTTTAAACCATAATCTGTTTCCTCTCAGAACCCCAACACTAATTAGAACATACTATAAACCATCGTCTGTGTCCTCTCAGAACCCCAACACTAATTAGAACATACTCTAAACCATCATCTGTGTCCTCTCAGAACCCCAACACTAATTAGAACATACTATAAACCATCATCTGTGTCCTCTCAGAACCCCAACACTAATATTACAACACATCTGATGTGGAGTGTTTCATTCAGTTTCTTCTCAATATACTCAAAACAGTCGTCCCATAAAAAAGATAATGCCGAGTAGCGTTTTGACTGATCGTGTCGAGGGTAAAGGTTTGGAATGTGAATCAGCCCTGTGCCCTCTGGCTCCCCTCCAGGCAATAGAAGGGTTTGCGGTGACTGTCAAGGACATTGCCCAGATGCTCCAGGCGTTTGGCACAGAGCTGGCAGAGACGGAGCTGCCAGATGAGGGCACCACCATTGTCCAACTCCTCTCCGCCCACATGGACAAGTACAGGAATCTCAAGGTGCGCTGCGGTGCTGTTACTTTGGACCCTGTGGTCATACGGGACAACTCTGTATCCACCACAGACCAACTGACAGCCATTCAAAACTTGCTGCTTGATGTTTTTGTTGCCATTTCAAAGGTCTGTGTTGCTCGTTGTGTCTGTTGTGTAGGAGGCGATACGATCTGTGTCCAAGGAAGGTGGTCATCTGCTGGCTAACCTGGAGGCGTCGGGGAGCGAGGGGGACCAACTCTGGGAGATCAGGCTGGACTGGGAGACTGTACAGAGGTGCGCAGACACAGGGGAATGTTACTCGAGTTGGGAATGTTAGAGCAGCCGTTCATTACAGACACGATCACGTCTGGCCTTCAGGTTAATGGCCCAGCTGAGGGAAATGGAGTCAGCCTTCGATGGGTACTTTGAGAAGCATCATCTCAAACTGCAACAGTACCTGCAGCTGCTCCAATATGAGCGCAGCTTCCGCGAGGTAAGACGGAGTTGTCCTCGGTCCCTCCTCCCGACCCCGCTGGGAGCGCTGCCAAAGGGCCGGGAAGATGTTGAATACGTCCCTCTGCTCCTCTGCTCAGATGGAGTCGTCTCTGGGGCGCCTGGCGTCCCAGGAGAGGGAGGTGTCGTTGTCAGTGGAGACGCTGGCCCAGACAGAACAGACGCTCAGAGAACTGGACAGTCTGAATGCCCGTGCGCAGGTCAGTCGTGGTGTTGCTAGGACAGACTCCCTGGTGACGAAATATCCCACCAGGCCTCAGATACAAACAGCGTTACAAAGAAGCTTGGGGTAGACGGTCTCTGTGACTCCTGGGCTTTTGGTCATCGGTTGTGTAGCTAAGACCAAAATTAAATTTGAGCCTTTTATCTGTCCATTCGGTCCTTTAGCAGACACTGTTATGCAGAGCGACTTACAGAAGAGTGCATACATTTTCATGCTTTTTTCAAAATGGCCCCACACGTGAATCAAACCCATAACCCTGCCACAACATACACCATGCTCATATCTCTTTCTTACTCTGTCTGCCTTCCTGTCTGTCTGCCTTCCTGTCTGTCTGCCTTCCTGTCTGTCTGCCTTCCTGTCTGTCTGCCTTCCTGTCTGTCTGTCTGCCTTCCCGCCTTCCTGACTGTCTGCCTTCCCACCTGTCTGTCTGTCTGTCTCTCTGTCTGCCTCCATGTCTGTCTGCCTCCATGTCTGTCTGCCTTCCTGTCTGTCTGCCTTCCTGTCTGTCTGCCTTCCTGTCTGCCTTCCTGTCTGCCTTCCTGTCTGCCTGCCTGCCTGTCTGCCTGCCTGTCTGCCTTCCTGTCTGCCTTCCTGTCTGCCTGCCTGCCTGTCTGCCTGCCTGTCTGTCTGCCATGCTTAATATTGACCACCTGTCTTGCATGTCTATGTTTCTGTCTGTGGTGTACGGGTGTTTGGCAGGAGGAGATCGGTCGTGCCCAGGCCATCGCCCTCCGCGGTCACCAGCTGGCTGCATGCCACCACTATGCCATGACAGTGATTGTGCAGCGCTGCAACGAACTGCAACACCGCTGCGACGCGCTCAGCCACGCCTTGAGCTGCAAACAGGCGCAGCTGTCCCAGGTTCACCAGCTGCTGCTGGACCTTCAGCAGGTAGGGGCGACTCCCGTGAACTGCAGCGCCACACAGACCAGAAACACAAATGCCGCAGTGTGTGACTGTTGACGTGTGCAGGTGAAATGTGATCAAACCGCACGACAAAGGTCCAGTTGTGTTCAGTTACCTAATATGACCTGTCGGCATTTCAGACTGTTCTCTACTCTGTCAGGCCCAGAAGTGGTGTGATGATGGGGCGTACCTGTTGGCGCAGCAGCTGGTGGATAAGTTCCAGTCCAAAGAGGGGGCCCATGCTGCCCTGAAGGACATAGACAGGCTACTGGAGGAGGCCCCGTCTCTCCTCAGCTCAGGACCTGAGGTCCTGGCTCTGGAGTGGGAGTCTGTCTTAACCCCTGAAATACAGGTGAAGCACTGGTTGGTGTCTCTCCTTCCCTAATTTGACTCCATTCCTCAGTGGAGGACGTCAGGGGTTGATTACGGGGTAGCAATAATAAGCAATAATAAATGTCTGTAAGTGTGGATCCATTGTTCTACTGTGGACGATGTGCAAAGTTGCACGTTTGATTGAAGTCTGCTAAAATGTGGTCAACACGCCAGAGCTCTCCCTCTTCTTTCTCCGCCCCCCACAGGTTCAGATAGAGAAGACATTTGAAAAGCACACGGCCGTGCAGGACATGATTCAGAACAGACAGGGCTGTCTGAGGAAACTGGCTGATAAACATGTCCGTCCCATTCAGCTGGTGAACCCCCGGCCTGAGAACCCACCCCGCTCCAAGTCCCCACTCTTCTCCCCCAAACACAGTAAGAGGAAATAGTGGGGGTCACACTCCCTACCTCGCTCACTACCCCAC
>JACXGJ010010585.1:0-21597 GCA_016801105.1 Esox niger
GTGTGTGTGTGTGTGTGTGTGTGTGTGTGTGTGTGTTTGTGTGTGTGCTGTGTTCTCATGGAGATGCTATCATGGCTGGCGTAGTATGGTGAAGTGTGTGTGCCTTTGGGAAGGGGAAATGAATGAGGGGCTTCTCATGGAATTAGCATGGCTTTGAATAATGTGAGCATCCAACACACAACAATGGCTAGGAGCAATAGATACTTACACAACGAAAGATGGAAAGTATTACATTATCATCTTCACTAATTTGATTGTAGTATTTGGAAAATCTCAGGTGGCATTAGTCTATGCTGTAGATACTGTGTTTGCTACTGTAAAGGACAAAAGCCTTCCATAAAATAAAGAGGAGATTAATCAAACTATGCAAATTAGTAGTTAATATGCATAATAAGCAATTAAAATGCCTACCACAAAGCATCTAACCATTTTGAAATGTCAATGGCCAAATCATACTGTACACTGAATAAAAATATAACCCACTTGCGACTGATTGTCTTATTCATTATATGATTGATCTACAGCCTACGCTTTTAAAATATGTCTTGGCGACAAGTTGCTTAGCGTTTAGAGGATATGACCAGTAGCATTGCTAGATTGAATCCCCAGGCATGCAAGGTGAAGAATCTGTGTTTCTGAGCAAGGCATGTCACCTTAAATGCAATCCAGGCTACTACTGTACATGAGGATACGTTCAGTCAACATACCTGGTGAAAAATATCATGAAGAAGATAACTTAAAATATTTAACCGTACAGTAGCGGTCAACTGGAAAGTCACAGGTCTGCATTATGTTACATCGGTCAGCCAACCTGTGTGAGCATCACCCCTGTGCTCCCTCCTCTGTGCTGCCCTGTTCTCCACTGAGTGTCATTGCGGAGGAGTAACAAGTCAATCCCAGCAACCGTCCGGGCCTTTCCTATCTGTCACTACTTCACCCATCTGCAGACATCAGATCTCATATCCTGTTAATCTGAGCAAACAACACGGCAGATAGCAGCTTGAAAGGAAATGCCTACTCACCTAGTGACAGAGACATCCTTTGGCTGCTCTCTCGCTTCCTCCGTCCACTGTTTGTCTCTGCCTGTAATCAGTGCAAACACACTGACACCTGTTCTCTGCTGGCCACCATTGCCAGAAAGGTAAACTCACCCTAATTGGCAGCAGATAATATATAGTTTAATTAATGCCCACTAACAAAGTGCTCATTCTGTCTATTATTAACCCTGTCTCATCCACAGCGTGTTTGCATAGGTTTTGTCTTTCGTAACAGTCAGAATTGTGAAAGCTTGATACATCGATTATTATGATTATTGTCATTGCATGTTCAGTCATTAGGCTTGACTGAACATGCAGTAGAAGTGCCTGTTGCATATCGTACACCTGGACAATGAAGATCTTGTCCAAAAACTTTAACTTAATGTTTGTGTGGATGACTGTATCATCTGGACTGACGTTGCTCTGCATCTCCATCTTTCAGGCTCCACGGACATTGTGGCGTGTTCTCTCCACGGCATACGGCACCCGGTCACCGGCGCAATGCACATCATTATGGGTAGGCTTTCACGTTACCCTGCTGAACACACCCACCAGCTACAAACATGACCAATTTCATTGACAGATGAGCTGTTTCGAAACACAAAGACCTCAATCAGTGGAACGAAGATACTTCGGAGGCAAATTAAACACCGAATAATATGTTAATATGACGCATATTTACCTAGCGATTTCACCTAAGTTTGCGCGTTCACGCGCGTGCTCGTCTTTGTGCGCTTTAGCACGATATGGTGCTCTTTCATCTCAGAACGTGGACGGATAAAGAACTAGTGGTTGGTTCATGCTGATGCTTAAAATGTGGAATTAGCTCCGGGATTGTGGGACGCGGTAGACACTCAGCAGAGCTGTTGCTGTTGTCTTCTAGATCTGGTTAACAGGTCCCCTGGAAGAAAAAAACAGTCCCTGTAGACCGAGGGGGAAGATCTGTCATCCTGTCTCTCACATGCACTCTGTTTCTTCTCGTAGATGAGACAGGGCCTTAACTCTTCCTTAGAGTAACCAACTGTTAACATAATGTAATAGATGTCGTATGATCGTATGATCTCGTTGCTGATTAAGGATTAGTGAGTTTGGATTCTGGTGATCAGAGATTACAAACGCCATAAACATACGCGTGCATGCAAACTCTGTCACATTCACGTACACTTACACGCTCACACACACACACACACACATTTCTATTATACAGCTAGTTGCTTATATGCGGGTTGTAGACTGACTGAGAGGATATTTTCAGTCTGTCGGTTGTTCTGTTTGTCTGTTGGTTTGTGGTGGGGTTAAACATTCCTGCTAGTGACTTGTCTGGTCTATGTTTGGCTGTGCTGTGGGAGCCTCTCCTGAGCTTAACCTGACAGACAAGAGGATTGGGTTTGTCAAGGGATTACACACAGTAGCAGGACTTGTAATCACCGGAAAAACTGAAGCACAAAATATAATTTGTAGATTTCTACTTCAGTGCATAATGGAAAATAATCTCTTGAAAGTCATAGAAAAACATAAAACAAACATAAATGTTTTGTCCTTATGTGTGGACATTCAAGCGAAGAATTTCTAACAAATGTAGTATTTTTCGATCACCTATATTATTGGGAATTATGAAGAAATAGCACCCAACCGTTGCAGAAATTGTCTATGTACTATACATGTAGTAATCCTATTGAAACAATCACACATGCTACAATAGACATTCATTATTAACCTGATGAGGACATCAAATTCACAGCATAACCCTATTCATCAATCTTCTGTGTTCCACGTTATGGCCCATATGGTGCTGTAATCCGTAGAGCTCACACTGAACTAGATGGAACTTCTAACAACACTGTTTGTCATACAGTTTGGGTTCAGTTCAGTCCATTTCTTTGGGTTAAGTTCAGTCCGTTTCTTTGGGTTCAGTTCAGTCAATTTCTTTGGGTTCAGTTCAGTCTAGTTCCATCCGTGGTTATGTAGACGGAAGATTGGTAATCTGTTCACATCCTTGTTCACACAGAATAGCACATGTGAGAGTATTTCATACGACTTACACTATATTCTAGAATAACAATACGTAGCAACATTAGCTAATTCAGTTGTTAAGATTGTTTCCTTTTATATTCATTTAACAAGCAAAGGAACAACAATTCCTAGCTATATGTTTTGACATGCCTGAACCCTACAGTCTTCCCAAAAGATGTCTTATCTTGCCTGTCATAAAATTCACACACAGAAAAAAACAAATATTTCTGTCTTCGAAAACGTCTAGCCTTTAGGCTTAGAAGCAAAATAAACATCAAGACATAACACCTGACATGACCAGGGCATGGTGATGCTTATTTACCACATGGCTTGTTGCTTTTCTAATTAAGCAATATTTACGCATGTGAATAAGGTCAACTGGGGGGATGTTTTAGACCTTCATGAATATTCATGAGATATGGGGTAGGAAAGACATATTTGGGTGAGACAAAAAGAGGTCAGGAATGTACATAGGCCAGTAGAATTGAACCTGTGCCTATATGCCACAACAATGACTATGGCCTAGACTGGCCATGATAGGTATTAACCAGAATGAAATAAAGGATCGTTTTGATCCTGGAATAAATGTAGCCTTCCCTCTAGTATGGAATATCATGCACATACTGGTTCTATCTCTGTCTTTGACTGAGAATTAGTGATGTTACAATCACCATACAGCACAATCATGTTACAATCACCATACAGCACAAAAATATGTTACAATCACCATACAGCAAAAAAATATGTTACAATCACCATACAGCACAAAAATATGTTACAATCACCATACAGCACAAAAATATGTTACAATCACCATACAGCACAAAAATATGTTACAATCACCATACAGCACAAAAATATGTTACAATCACCATACAGCACAAAAATATGTTACAATCACCATACAGCACAAAAATATGCTACAATCACCATACAGCACAAAAATATGTCAAAATCACCACACAGCACAATTGATGTCTACACTTCTCTTTCTTTCTCTCAACTCAATGTGTCTCTCCAGGCAATCATCAGGAGGTAGATGTTTGTAGTTTCAGTTCTTTTGGTCGCCTCCTGCGTTTTGGCTTTTCAGCCATGTTTGGTTTTGGCGGGCAGACACTGGCCCTGGCAGAGAGAAATCGCTGGATGCCACCCGGGCAGAGACGGGAGTATGCTGTGATCAAAACCCTGGCCAACCTCAAGTAAGTCATTGTCTTTATAAAGAGTCCCACTCATAGACACACCCACGTATAGCGCCCCACACACACACACACCTACACTTACACACACCTGCACCTACACACACACACACACATTGATGCCAATGTGTTTGTTCTAAACCAAATCCTGCCTTACCTCAAGACAAACACTGGACCGGGATCCTTCATTGTTTGTGTCTCTTTAATTTGCATTACACACAAATACAGTCTTTGATCAGACACACTTGTGCTGGACAGACACAAATTCACACACACACACACACACACACACACACACACACACACACACACACACACACACACACACACACACACACACACACACACACTGGTTTCCTCATAAACTCTGGCCTTCAGGGAAAGAGACTTGCCAGCCAGCAATCAAAGCTATGGTTTCCTTTTGAACGGTCTCTTTATCACATACGAATCGGTCTCCTGAGAACCACTCATCCTCTTCTCCAATCCAGTCATCTGAAGTCTCTCCTACCTCTCCTCCTCTAACCCTCTCCTGCCCACTTCTCTCCCTCCCCCTTACACTCTCTGTCTTGGTATGTTTGATTGCAGGCCTGAAGATTGTGAGTTGTCCTATCTTCCTGTGAAGAAGGTCCAGACTGAGACACTGGATCCAGTAAAGTAAGTGACAGAAGTATGTGAGATGATCAAACGCTGCAGTCCAAGTTTGATGATAATTAGCTCTGTGAATATGATTTGAAAGGCAATATGATTTGACAGGCCTCTTTGATAATTGATCACTGGAAGGAAAGCCATATACCTCAGGTAGACTTTCAACTAGCTAATGCTAATATGTGGGCAGAGAATCTGACAAAAGACAAAAACAATTGCATCTGAAATCAATTAAGGATCTGTTTTCACTGTTGTTTTGATGCAGAAACGAGTCCATGAAAGATGAAAATGTCATTGGTGAGTTTCTCAGGGATGATGTTTCTCAATGTGAACTTGTCTCCGTTTTATCTTGTAGTGTTACTCCGTCACTCAGCCCCTGTTCCCTCTCATTGGTTTTCTCTAGAAGAGTCATGGTCGACCACCCAGGGTCTGTTCCTCAACGTCAGTGTCATGGCCATCCCTTGTCTCTGCTCCATGGCTCCCAGGGGCCTCGCTCCAACCACCAGGTACAGGGCTGTCTCTATCAGACCCTATACAGCACCGTCATCCCCAACAGCATGACCAAATAAATGCATAAATTACACAACACAAAACCACAGTGACGATATCTGGTGAGTGTCTCTCTGGCATGTGTGAAGTGCAATACATGCATGCAAAACCTTTAGCCACTCCTCCATGTGTGCTTATGTTCGCATCCGCTGAGTGCCTGTGGTTGAGTGAGTATTGAGGAACACGCGTGACGCCAGTCCTGACCTGGTGATGATGGGTCTCAAGGACGATGTGGAGCTGCCGGGCCAGGCCCTGTCCACTGGGTGTCCATAAACGGAGCCAATGAGGGCACTGGGTCAGTGTTCCTGTGTCACCGAGCCGTTGCACAAGCACAGTGACGAGGCGCCACGTGGGGCCTTCTAGCCTGTCCCAGGTAATCCTCCGGGATTAAGATCAGTGCTCGGATCAGACTATACAAGGTCCAAGGCCTCTAACTGGACTAATAAGCACATAATGACTCTGATTACCAGGAGTGGCAGAGAAATAGGTCTTAAAGACAAGAGCATCTGTGGGCAGTCCACCACCAGGCCTTTTGGGTGTCTTAGGCTTCCCCCAAAATGACACTTTATTCTTATGAGCCCTTGTCAGCATGGTGCCATTCGACTAAGTTGCTTAGCATTTTGAAGAACCGCACTGCCTATTAAAGCACCATCAGGCAACGCTAATTGCTCCATCGCTGTTGTTTTTGACACATTGAGTGTAACATGTGACTCAGTTGCAGGTGAAATGAATGATTCCTGCTCTCGGTTCTGCTGTTTCTATTTAGCTTTATGGGCAACACTGATATCAGAACGTGGTAGTTTTTCACATGTTGTGTGGCTTTTTCACTTGTTGACATTTCTACCTATGCATTTATGTTTTTTTTTAAAATGGCTATAAACCGCGTGTGTTATTTGATTTTTAAATTTTGTCCGCTGTGTAAAATGCAAATAGATACAAAATGTTTTGATGTGTAAATCAATCATCTGTGTATTTAATTGAAAATTGTACAAAGAAACTGAGAAGTTTTTCTGTTTGTGGAAAAATACACACCCATTTTGAATTTGATGCCCATTTCAAATTGATGCCAGCTAATTTCAAAAAAGTTGGGACGGGGCATATTTACCACTGTGTTGCATCAATTCTTCTTTTAACAATACTCTAAGCGTTTGGGTACAATTCTCCAAGCATTTGGGAACTAAAATGTATTCCCATTCTTGCTTTATATACAATTTCAGCTGCTCAATTGTTCTGGGCCTCCTTTGTTGTAATTTTCATTTTATCATGCATCAAATGTTTTTAATAGGTAACAGGTTGGGCTGCAGTCGGTTTAGCACCCGGACACGTTTACTACGGAGCCATACTGTTGTAATACATGCTGAGTGTGGTTTGGCATTGTCTTGCTGAAATAAATGGATATAACCAACAATAGAATGACGTACCATCCATGAATTTCAACTTGCTACCCTTTTGCTGCCCCATGTAGAATTTTCTGGAAATGCCACTGATCCTCTCTGGAATGATCTGTTAATACCCAATTATGTTACTGACCTGTTGCCAATAGACCTAACTTGTTGTGTGATATTCCATCAGGTTTAATTATTTAGCATTACACAACGTTTCCCTTTTGTTGCCCCTGTTCCAACTTTTTTAAAACATGTTGCTGGAATCAAATTCAAACTGGGCATATATTTTTCAAGAAACAGTAGATTTCTCAGTTTCAACAGTTGATATGTGGTCTTCGTACAATTTTTTATTAAATATTGGGTTTAAATGATTTGCACATCATTGTATTCTGTTTTTAGTTAAATTTTTCACAGCGTCCCGAATTTTGGAAACAGGGTTTTAGAATACACATGCACACAATCTTTAAACAACTATTCTCTCTTTTTGAAAGGTTGAACAATGGCAGCATGGCTTTGATTGCAGCAAGAAACACATCCAGATCGGAGTTCATCAAACACCTCAAAAGATATAACAGTGTGAACAATCAGGTAGCTTTAAAAGGCAGCACATGCACTTGCCCACACACACACACCTGCTAGCTTGTAATACATGGTTTTGACTGACATTTTTTACTGGAATCTGATCAATGTAAGGAAGAGAGTGGGAAAGAAAAAGAGAGAGAAAGTGAGGAAGACAGAGTGGGGGATTGAGAGTTGGGGGAGAGAGGATTGTACAGTAGTCAGGTAGAATTTGTAGCAGTGGCATGGTGAGGTGACATCACATACTTAAGACAAACACTGTTCATTAAATGTCTCGTTGGTCTCAATAATGTTAGTTCGATCACTTCAAAGTGTTAAGGCTATCACATTATAATTATGTCAAGGCTATCACATCACCCCAATGTTAGGGCTATCATATCACCATTTTTGTTAAGGCCATCACATCACCATGATATTAAGGCCATCGCTTCACTGGAATATTAGGGATATCACATTACTACAATGTTTGGGGTATCACATCACCACAAGATTACAACTATTTCAAACACGGGCGCTGAAACACTACTGGTCGATCTATCAAAAGTCCAACTTTGGCGATACCCAACAGAATGGGAAACCACTGGCCACTACATGTTCATATAACCCCTGTATATCGTGATGGTCTCCCCTCTCGTCACAATGTCTCTACTTTGTGATGTCAATGCTTAGGTGCGTGGGCGTTCCTTTGTCAGTGTGTACAAATTGTCTACAATGTTTTATGTGAATTTCATTGTCTTAGTTGTGCCAGAAGTCTTTTTTAGAACATCCTTTTGTAATCTGATGAAGAGATGAATTTTTTATAATTCAACTTTGTCATAAACATTTTATCATCACAGCTTCCTATCAATACTGGTCCTAGGAAAACAATCTTTGGACTAATGTACTGTATGTTCCAGTTTTAAAAAATCGGAGTCGTTATCATTGATTTTGTGTGAACATAATATAATGTCGGCAGTTGTCACAAGTGCTCATAAAGATTACCAGCCTAAAACCCCACTAAATAAGAAGCACAGTGATAAGACATTTGAGGATCAGAGCTAGTGAGAGAAAATACAATCTTTATCCTGTTGTAACATTCATTAATGCCATCAGTTCAAACTAATTAAAATAGTTAACATGTCACTTTGAAAAAATATATATATTGTTTATATGGGCTTTTTCCACAAACTTCACTAAGCCTACTAACAAGGTCTAAGCCAATATCAGTCAGTACGTTTTGAGCTGCTTGATCCCGTTCATGTCCACGGGAGGATATGTCCCGGAATCAATGCATTTCCAAGCACAGAGTGACACGTTATTTGAAAGAGTTTTAGAAATTGAACTACAGTCTCACTGCTGGAAATGTCAGAAGCTATTCAGTGATTTTTAGAAGTCAGGCTTGAAAACTAATTCAGCCATTTTGGCACGTTGACCTAGTAACTGTTTGTGTCTGTTTGACTTCATATCTTCCCTTAATATATATATGATAACAGTAATACATATTTAGACCATATTTAGAACAGTAATTAACAACAGATTTTTCTTGATACCTACAATATCAAATATTTGATTCCCCAAAATATGTAATTTTATCCCAGTACTATTATTATTTACTTAAGATATATATATTTGACATGTTATGCTTCATTGGACAGAAAAGTGGGGAGCAATAGAGAAAAGTTTTCTTCCAGAAAGATTAGTGGGTCGGACAAAAACCCACACAGCAGTAGCACATGCACATTATAAATGTACTTGAATGAGTTTGTAGGAAGTATACTTTTCAAATAAAAATGTACTTCACTTCACAACAAATTTTTTTAGGAACCATTTAGCAACATTAGTAAAATTGCAAGATATTATATTCAGAGCTGCTACTGCAAAAAATTCCCCCCAATGATTGTTTAGAACTGTGAAAGCTTGGTTTGATCAGCTATGCCCTGCTGAAAGCAACACAGAACCCCTTGTATGCGATTTATCCTCATGTTAGGTACTGATTAGAGGAAATCACAGAAGTGGTCTGTGACTCCAAATGGTTTGAGAACAAGTGGTTTAGGAACTGTCACCAGAAGGGGTCAGAGTTTAACCAGAAAAGAAAAAGTTCATGTTAAAATGCCAGAGGAGTAACAATGTATATGAAAGACAAACATAGGACCATACAGAAAATAATATATTACTGTAAAACTGCTTTTTTCAACAGACAAATGTATTCACTTTCAAGATGAATTTCAATAATGTTGAAAATTCAGCTTTTGAGAAACGTGGGTGAATACCCACAATGCACCCAATGCATATTGTTGACTGCTACAGTTAGAAAGTGTCCCGGAAATGTATGGGTCAAATGTCCAGCACCACGCTTTCCTGCTGGAAACTGTTACGCATACAGTAAGACACACACAGGTGCATAGACATCCACATGTAAACACATAAACACCCACATATAGTGGAAATCCCACAGTCACTAATGGCGTTAGCTTCCATGCGAATTTAAGCGGAATTAGCATAATGTCAAGTCAAATTAGTCACTGATTGTCAGATTTCCCTAAAACACTTTTCAGGCTAATACAGATTAGTGAATTTCAGAGCACATGCAGCAGCCTGCGTGTCCCTTTTCCATCCAATGCAATCGCATCTACGTAAGCCTGTTTCTTAACCTACATACTAAGTATTGAAGTGTACAGTGGGGATGGTAGCACACTAGCTTGTCTCTCTGTCTCTCAGACTTGTGATGATGTTGTTGGGACATTTTCCTGGAAATCATGAAACCATCAGACACACAAAAAACAAACGGAGCATTTTTAGCATGACTTTTATAGAGCACTGTTCGGGAAATAGAGGACGAGGAGCAAGTAATGACAAACACATTCCATCTGAAAAAGTCAGAAAACACGAACCAAGCCATATGACTTCAGGACACATGCCACTATGATGTTTGTGCGTCCTCTGTGTACTTCATGGACACGAGAGGCTGTCATTCACTGGTTCACGTTTCCGCTGGCTTAATTGAACTGGACTGTTGTCCAGAAAAGGATTACACATTGGAGACCAGGGTTCACCCTAGGTCACAGACAGCATCACGGCTGTGTGGGGAGATGTGTTTGTTGTCGCAAGGAACACGTAGGCCACTCTGTGTTGCCGCTGCTGTGCATCTTCACTGCCCCCTTGTGGATGAAACTGTCCAAGGCAATGGTCTCGTTTCCCAGGTCCTTCTTTCTCCTTTTCCTCTTAAAGCATGTTTGAGGTCTTATGGAGGGCTATTGGGCCCTCCTCGAGCACAACTGGACCATTAAGTAATCATGTTCCTCTTCTCCCCAGTTCAGTTTCTCCTTTGTAGAGACACACACGGTGCGGGCGGTAAAGCTGCGCCGACGCTCTCAGGGCGGTTGGTTGGACGACGTCTCAGAGGAAAACAGAGACTATGAGTTTAAGAACCCACCCATTATCTCCTCCGAGGAAACCTACCTTTGGAATGTAGATGGAGAGCTACTGGAAGCGCCCTCGGAGCTGCTCATCAGGTATAACACTTGTTCTGACCCAAAGCCCACAGAACTTTCATGCAATAGCAATTTAATTCATTAAACGTCTGACAACAGAAGTGTTAGTCCTAATGGTGATCTAGGTCAGCAGTCTTATTCAGAGATGCTTTATGAATATTGTCATTTAGCTGGTCTAAAGCCCCCTAGCACCTGTCCTGTCAGACCTTCAACGTGGATACAATCTCTGTCTCAAATAACGTTACCAAGGAAATGACCTACTGCTGCTCAATAAGTATAGCCTTATCTATATTCTCATGGCCATGTCATTCTGGTTTGGGGTTTAATTTCTACTACAAAGGAAGAGAGTATGTAGTCAGTATAATCCAGCCAGTAGTCTAACTGATCATGTATTTGAATTCAGAAACATTATCCAAGAACTGCTTCTCTGAACCTGAGGAAAATCTTACAAAACTCATGTAGTGATTTATTTGTTTCTTTACCAGGCTACATCCTCAACTCCTGACTCTATTTGGAGTAGATGTGGAGGAGGCAGAGGAGCCACACACCAAATGTAACTGCATTTAACACTGTCTGTAGATGGGACTCTATACACAACCTACCACTGCCTACATGAGAGTCTATTCGCAACCTACCACTGTCTACAAGATACTTTATACACAATCTACAACTGTCTACAACAGTCTATACCCAACCTACCACTGTTTAAAAGGAGTCAAAACACAACCTACCAGTGTCTAGAAGAGAGTCTATACACAACCTACCACAATCTACAGGAGAGTCTATAAACAACCTACCACTGTCTACAAGAGGAGTCTATACACAATCTACAACTGTCTACAAGAGTCTATACAAAACCTATCACTGTCTACAAGAGAGACTATACACAACCTACCACTGTCTACAAGAGCAGTCAAAACGAAACGTACCTCTGTCTGCAAGAGTGTCTATGCACAATCTACAACTGTCTACAAGAGTCTATACACAACCTACCCCTGTCTACAAGAGGAGTCTATACACAAACTATTACTCTCTACAGGAGAGTCTATACACAACCTACCACTGTCTACAAGAGAGTCAATAAACAACCTTAAACTGACTGTATGTAGTGGTAGTCTACACACACACAACCTCCATTTGCTCTGTCACTACATACTACGTAAAGGAATCAATACTGGACAACTCTGTGAATGTTACCTACCAGCATTAATACTGTACAACACTGTCCATTGTGAGATCTTTAATAACCAAATAGAGGACATAGATACCCATTAAATAGGAAATCTTGATTTATATAAAAGCAAACAAAAAAATTATACATTCCAGTGCACAATTACATAAATTATCTGACCAATTAAGCAAAATGTGTTGACAATCACAATGTTGTCTGTCTTTTTTACATGCCACACAGTTATTTGTTAAAAAATAAAATTACAATTGGAATGTGCCCCCTTGAATTTATTTTTCTCAAAACTGACAACTTGGTCAGGAAAGGTAGACTCCCTGAATTACATGTCCTGAATGTTAGAACGCAAGTGGTTATTCAATCATCCCAATAACCCCACCTCATGTAACACTCATGTAACTGTTTCAACAGACGGCGGTAAGGCTGTGTTGTATTTTGAAGAACACCCCCTTAATTTTTTCAATTCTGACTTTGATGAGAAACTACTGCCAGGGTGCACACGGCGCTGTCACACATGTGAACAGACGCACGTACACACGCCCCCACGCCCCCACACAAACAGCGCAACCACACAAGGTGCTTTCCCCTTGAAGACTGGCATGTGTCTTTGAGTCAGTCCACCTGACACTGCAAAATGAGTGACACCCAATGGCAGCCTATCTGTTCAATAGGCTGCCATTGCATTTTGTGCCATTTCACAGATGACACAAAATGCAAAGTAACACTTGAGTTATTTGTTCCCTTCGGTTTTGGATTACCGTACATAAACAGATGTAAACCTTGAACCCGGTTCAGATCATGAGCCCTTTGAGACAAGGGTCCTTGACTAATCCTGTCAGTTACTTACTTTAGGGACACTAGTTTCACAATGAACGTGAAAGACCGTTTGTGGCTCTTTACAAATTGGATAAAAATAAACAAAAGTAACTTATCATTTAAAAACTGTAAGAAAGATCTCGTACTGTTTAGTTATATACGGACCTATTTTTGACATACAGTAGATATGACATACTGTATATTTGACAAATAGATGCGTATATAGCAATACAGTCCATAAAGAAAAGCTTCAGCAGCGCATTGTGTTGTACAGCAGACAGTATCAATACTTGCATCTGACTCCAAGTAGTTGGGTCTGTGAGACATAGGTAATGTTCATTAGTGCATATCGTAGCAAACTGCTTTTTACTAAAATGAAAATAAGCCCTCATATAAATTCCCCCGGTTCTGGTCCATTTTGGTGCATTTTCTTCTGTTCCTTGGAGATTACGCAGCCCATTCTAATGCACGCATTCCGTGTTATAATGTTCTGTAGGCTCACTGCACCAAGCCCAGAGGTAAAGTGCAATCATTTGTCCCGCTGACAACCAAGTTTTAACATACAGGCACACATAGTCAGCCTGTTTCCTATTCTGCATGGTTTTCCTATTCTGCATGATTTTCCTATTCTGCATGTTTTTCCTATTCGGCATGTTTTTACTATTCTGCATGTTTTTACTATTCTGCACGTTTTTACTATTCTGCAAGCCTTTCATTCCTTGTTCTTTGCGTACTTGATAATGAGCCACCAAAGTTGTTAGGGTCCAGAAGTTCGTTCCCTTGGGATTGGAGGATCAGTCAGAATGTGCCTTTTAGTAGAAACATGGTTCCACAGCAGTTCCCCTGTGTTGTAGTATAGCACCATACATCTGGTAGGACACCTAAGTTTTGTTCTCTTAGGACGTACTCTCATTCTTCTCATTCTTTGGTACATAGTCCCAGCTATCCCTCCTGATCTCATCGTCCTTCTTAAACTGCCTCTTGAAGAAACCGGCCTGAAGAGGGAGAGCAAGTTTGAGTATCAGATAATGTACGTTAACACACAGTTTGAAATATGCAATCTTTGTCCTTTGGATTTCACTGGCCTTAACAATCCAAAGTATTTGGTAGCAAGATTATGTTACAACTTTTTAACAGTCATGAGAGAAATGCGGTGTTTGGGGTGGAGCATAGTTTAATTATTTCTTTTCACATTTGCATTAGTTCATTTATTATCCAGAGCAGCTTAATCAGTGAGACAAACTAAAGTAAGCAAATGTAAAAGTAAAGGAAACACGTAAGTAAAAGTACCAAACCATGATTGGTTTGTAAGCGAGCAGTACTGACCTTCCAGAGGGCAAAGATAAGAAGGGCCAGGATCAGGAGTCCCATCAGTAGACTGACTACAATGATAAACACCTTTACTGCTGCCTGAGGCTTTTGGGTGAAGTGGCCCTCCAACACAACCTGGGACAGAGAAGGAAATAAAAACGTGTGTAAAACATGCCTATTACCTAAAATAGCATAGCATAGTTCAAACCTCAGTTCCTGCTAACACTGTACTGGTGGGGATATCCGTTTTAAGACAGTGTGTATGTCGACTGAGGTATTAACACCTTACTCTACCACCACCGGACCTTGATGCATCTGAATTGTGGAAAAGGGACAAGGTATGGTTGAAATGGGGGGATTCTCCATAAGACTGCTGCATAGGAATACCAATCACTTACCTGAGCAATAGAGTTCTGCTGTAAAAGGGTGGTGTGAGGATCCTCTCTGGGCGATGTGACGATGCCAGTGCTCTCCAGCAGCATCACTCCATGACGACCCTAAGACGTCAACAGAGGGATGTGAGTGTCAGAAAAACAATCGCAGGTCCTCGTCAGTACCAGATTAGACTCTGGTTATTACATCTGAAGGTGTTTACCGGTGTGATCTGTAGAACGTTGGGGTTCAGCTTCACTTCCATATGAATGCTGGCTTCCTTCCCAATGTCCATGTCTCCCAGTCTACATTCCAAGGTCAGACAAAGGTCATCCCCGTAGGAACAGAACTATGGAGAGAAGGGTTCAAGGTCCGGTTTACTTGCCACACATAATGATACAATCTCACCAGAGCTCTAGCTAAAAAGGTTACTCCATGTTAAGGCCGACATAAGGGACATAATTTCACCCTGGCGCCAACATGCATGGCAAAGCGCAGCTCCACAACTCTACAGTACATGATGAGGTGAACTATCTACCATTTTGCGTCTGCTCGATTTGGAGAAGTAAAAGATCAGTTCCTCGATGAATTGTGATTGTGGCACATCACAATGTTCTTCCACCTGGATGGAGCCGTCTTTAATGGCGCAGTCTCCAAGAGATGTCTAACAAATGAAAAAGAAAATAAATTCAACAGCGCTCCACGTGTCCTCTGTTGGTACTCTGTGTTTCATGTATCACTTGCTAAACCAGTTTTTTTGTTATAGACTTACTAATCGTACATGTTCGTGCCTTTGTGTATTCATGAACCTACCTGGACGTTTGTAATGTGGAGTAGTTTGTTTGGATATGGGGCTAGAATCTTGGGAAAATCGATCTCCACTACTGTGTTGAAAGATTTACTTGGACCAATATTTAGAACCTGTCAAGATCAGTGAGAAACTCACTCAGTCTCTCATACATTTTTTTAACTCTGACTAAGATTTGGTGATTACATCAGTCTGTCTTGAACTTACCTTGTATGTGTAATTAAATGTCTCTGTGTAGCAATCACCAAGAGAGGGCCCCTGGTCACCAAACACAAAGGATGTCGGAGTCACAAATCTGTAAGGGAAAACAGATATTAGTTTAAAAGAGCAAAATATGATCAAATACAGTACAGCTAGAGCTGTCTGTTACCGCAAATCAATATCTTACCCATGGATGTTGACATCCACTCCATATCTCAGTGGTAACATTAGAGTGGCAGAGTTGTCATGAAGAAGATCCTCATTTTCATAAGTGTCCCTGAAGAGTTAAAAAAAAGTTTTAGTTATCTAGGACTCTAACACAACTCATGCCATTAAACGGTTCAATTACTAAACAACAGAACTGTCAGAACTTCACATTCCTAGTATTGCATTCCTCAGAGATCTGGGCCAAAGGGTGTGTGTTCATTCATTACATTTTTTTTACTATTTAATTTTTTTGCTATTTAATTTACTATTTAATGATATTCAAATGCTGGTTAGCCTTTCATTTTAAATATGTATGAAGCAAGGTTGTTGTAACTTCACACTGATGCTTTCAATAAAACTTAAACATTGAACATGTAGGGCTGGTTTTGCAGACATGTAATTTTTCAACCACAGTTATTTGTAGACTACAGGAGGAAACCAAGAGGTTAACCTTCAGCAACCAATGATTTGAATAATTTACCGCTTGAAAATGTGTTTCCTGTTCCCCTAGTAACAGAACAAAAACACACACAGAAACACTACATAATGTCCCTGTGTCTCGCTGTGCTCTTAAATGTTCACTGTCTTATCGAAGCTGGCCAGTAGTTATTGTACGTAGTAACAAGACATTATCAAAAATTGTGTTTAAAAAACGTGGCATGAGATTAACGTGTGCCCTCTTGAGGGAGAATGTTTTTGAGTGATTTGTTCATTTAGCCAAAACATTGCACTGTAGGAGCTCTCAGCAGGTAGCAACCTTTCTTTAACAGGTCTGTACTTACCCACTAGTTGTGATGACAATGCTAACATCGCCAGCATTGCTACTCTGGTTCACATCCAGTAAAAAACTGATGTTGACCTGCAGGAAAGAATGAAAGTCTCATAAGCTACTGAACAAATGGTACCCATGGAAGCTGGTATCCTTGGTTTGGACATACATATCTGGACTTAAATGAAGGATGCATACTAATAGACTCTAAAGGAATATGACTTCAATATACCTCAGGATCTATAACGTCTATAAACCTCAGGATATATAACTTCTCTATACCTCAGGATATATAACTTCTATATACCTCAGGATATATAACTTCTATATACCTCAGGATATATAACTTCTCTATACATCAGGATATATAACTTCAATATACCTCACTTTTCTCCATCTGAGGTACCCCATCATAACACAACATACATGTAAACACTGTATAGCATCAAAACATTGTTAAAACTATAAATGTAATATATTGGATGGTCAGGTCTAGCGCTCCGCAATGAATTTCTCCAGACCCTATTATCAGGGTTTTACCAAAATAAACAAGTGAGTTGACTGCTATCATATGGTTAAAATTAAGCTTTAAAACACCAGTAGTTTTGAAAAAAAGCAGAAAAACAGCAGGAGCATTGACACATGACAGGAAATATGTAATTTGTTCAAATGAGTCTTCAGCCGATAATCTTCCTAGAAAGCGATGAGACTTAGACCCTGTCTAATGAATGAACTGTGGAATCAAGATTTTTGTAACATTCAATAAAGCTTGTTGTATGACTGTGTGACCCCAACCTTGGCTCCAGAACTCAGGTACAGGTTTCCCACATTGCAGTCCACTCCCACCATGGACTTGCTCTCCTCTGAAATGGCACAGCTCACAAACGTGTCCTCCTGAATTTAACAACATATATAAAATTAAGGAGAACACATATTCTACTGCTTTCTCACTGGACTATTAAAATGGTTTTAGAACCATCGTTGAACAATTATTAATTAATTTGGGAATTAATATGTCGATTTAAATAACAACTTTGGGTGATTAATTAAACAAATGAAATGTGAATCAAACACTTACTGCATCCAGCACTTTTATGTAGTGCAGGTTACTGGGGAATCTTAGCTGGAGCTTTGGAAGGAAGGCTTCATCTCCAGTGTTTACTAGGGTTGCTTTCAACACCAGGGTCTTGCCAGTACCCAGGGCAAAGTACGACATTTCCTTGTGTTTCCTGCAACAAAACAGTATGAGGGCTGTCACTACACACCAGTGAGTACCTAGTGTATGGCTAAATCCACAATGAGTCCTAGCGTCTTTTGTAGGCGTTTATTCTTAAACAGACTTAAGTGATACAAAACATATTTTTTCATTCTTTAGTGTGTTTATAGACTTGAGTCATAACTCATGGGTTTCAGAAAGCAGACTAAACAGTTCTAAAATGTTCCTGTTTGTCTTTCCTAAATAGCACCCTATTCCCTGTACTGCTTAATACACTACTTTTCACCAGAGCTCTATGCGCTAGTAGGGTGCAATTTAGGGCATGTTTGTTTCCTGGCTTTAAAGCAGGCCATTAGTCACTGTACATGCATCCACCTCAGAAAGGGGAAATAAACTGGGACTAGGGGTACAAACCAGATGGCATCCTAGTCCTGACATTGTGCTATACTTGGACAAAAGCCTAAAAGGGGTTGTGTAAGCGATTCCATGTCACCACCAGGACCTGATTCTATACATACACTCTCTGTAACACTTACATGTTGCAAATAAGACAATTAATATAATAGACATTACACATAATAATTATTAACACATTTCCAATTTTAGTCATGGCCCAAGTGATCTTTGACATTGGGTCTGTTGACCGTTGTAAAATGGTCTGTTGACCCTATCAGACATTAGTTTCCTTTACATGCTGGAGCAATGATGAGTATCTTACTCTCTGTGTTAAACACACTCTAAACTGGATGATGGGAAACAACAGTGTCTAATATCTGAACAGTTTGGGGATATTATGGAGGCGTTATTCTAGCAGCAAACAGACTGGAAAAAAGTCGCAATCATCTTCCTAACACCACTTGTATATCTGAATGTATATTGTTCAAGTTTTAAAAACATACATTTAGGTTAAAGTGAGGACCCTTTAATAAGGTGGTCTGAAGTCTATTAGCTTCATGATGGCACTGCTGACAACACCTATTTGTATGATATCAATTTTCCTCACAAATACTGAACTGTTTGGTTTGAATACTTAACATTTTGTTTGTTAAATAAACATTTCAAGAGCACAGTTTTATGCAGAGCAGTGATGACAAATAAAAATCAAAGCTTCAAGACCAAAAAGTTGTAAGACAAATAACACTCCTGAAAATTCTTTTAATGAAAAAGACGGTTGAATGACACTTACTGTGGTAAAACCAGGTGAGCAGAAACCTGCAGATTGCTTGAACAGTTTGCCAAGGAACAGTAGCGAGCAAACTCCGTCTGTGGAGGTGGTCAAAATAAAGAATAAGATGATGACTTGTACAAAACTAAACAAAACATTTTAGTGTATTTTTTTCGTCCTCGACTTTAGGGTGATGCATGCCAGACCTTAGAACAGCTGAACAGGGAAATTATGTATATGTTTGCCTGGGAAACCGTCTCGACAAGACTCACCTTATTGACTACAAGGTTGCTGCGTTCTCCTCTCTGCTGCAGAATGGGTTTCAGAGCGGGAAAATTCCTCGACCCGCCACTGCGAATACTGGGGTTTTTAAGAGCGTACATGACTTCAAAATAGATGGGTGTGAAGACATCCCGAACATCTTTCTAAAAGGAGATAAAGAAAAAGAGACATTATTCATCTCCTTTTACGGCCTTTAGACGAGTCTGGCCTGGCTGTGCTAATTGACTGTTTTGGGCTGTGTTCTAGTGGGGGGGCCTGACTCTGCTTTGACACAATGGTACAGTGTCCTGTTCTGTCTGTTCCACTGAAAGAGCTAGTTTGTGGCCATCGCAGATGTCCCAAAGAGCCTCTTCATCAGCTCAGACACCTGCCTTTTGCTAAGGGAGGGATGTGAGACTACAGCAGCGGAGGCTGGTGAAACTTAACTGAGGAAAATGGGCTCATATCAGCGGTTGAAATGGAGGAAATGAAATGGTGTCTCACACTGGGTTTAATGTTTTAATCACTCAATTCTGTTTACCTCAGCTCAGACATTAACAAGACCCGATTCACTTAAACTAAGGTTCACTGGGCTCCGCTGCGCTACATATGTTCCTAAAGTTTGACTAAGTTAATGTTATTATACTGGACGGCCTGCTAAGCATAAGATTGTCAAATAAAGGGGGATTTGGCTTTGAGGTTACAAGGAGACACTTGAACATACCCCGGCTGGAACGTGCTATCTGTTGTTCATGGTTTTCAATAGCTACATCACTAGGTATTAATAAAAACTGTATGGCCCAGCTTAAGAGAGACTTTAGTCATCAATTAATTAGTGAGTGGGTTTAAACATGAGCAAACATGACATCAGATGGCAATTAGAAGAGAGTCTGAAGGAAGAGCCAGGAGGGGCCCCAACAAAAACGTCACACACACACACACACCCTACTACATTTAGTCTCTATTTATTACTGTTCACTTAAGCATGTTCCCTTCCTAGTAAAGTGATACATGTAAGTGAAAGGCACAATGTCACTTTGAACACATCTCACGGTATTAGTTGTTCTTTATAAGGCCAAGACGGAATGAGTCATCGACTAGTGATGAAAATCTACTAATGGTCTTTCCGGATAGTGAGCCAGTGATTGGTCGTCTATGACCACCATCCATGCCTAATGATGTCAACCTGCCTGCACTGACTCACAGCACTTTGATCTCTATCAGAGGCATGGTGACCTGACCTGAAGTCATGTCTTTGATGTCTGGCACCACCATGACATTACTTTAATAACTGACCCTGAGTCAGTTGCTCCAAACCTGCCCAGTGGAACTGAATGGAGGTCAGTGCTTTGATATTCTGCTGCAGCATGATGCCCTAAAACAATTTCAAATGGGTTTTGAAACTATTCAGAACCAATCTGTGCTTAGATTTGTTGAGATGGTCCAGTTTAAATGATTGAGGTAGTGTAGGAATACAATCTTTCCTACCCTGGTAGTGGTTCTGAATTCAGTAGAAATTATGTTTCGCAAGAATGAAGAACTTTATTGGCAGAAAGGCCTTTTAATATATCTTATTCATTAACATGGACGAACCATTATTTAAAAAGTAAAACAGGTTTCTGTTAGACCCCTTCATGTGTAAAGGGTTAAAATGTTCTTGGTTTAACCTTCATAGAGTTCTAGTCAGAACATCAGTCCTTGGTTTGTACCATATACAATCCTTTTTTGAAAGGTTTCATTTACGTAGAACAAAACAAGGTCCATCTATTGGACAAACCAAAGAGCCCAGTTCTCATTTACATTATCACTGAGTATACAACACATTTGAATTCAGATTGGTGTGTGTGGCAGTTTCACTGAATCTAAAACACGAGACCCGGAAACAACTTTCAGCGGTTACTGCTGGTGGCCTCCACATCCGTACCCCTGACCCATGACGCCCAACATCTGATTCCAGACTCACTTTCATGAAGGCCTGGTGGGTGACGCAGGTCAGCTGGTCATGTCTGGCCCTGACCCAGCCCGTTGTGGTGTTGGATGTCCCGTTGCCATGGAAGAAGAAGCGGGAGGGGAAGGACTCCTTGTGGTGCGTGTCTGCTGTCAGGTTATACTGGAGCTCTATAGCAGAGGGAGGATGGGAGATCAGATGATTTTGTTTCAGTGAATACCCAAGGTTCACATCAACCCGGGTCCTGGACATACAGACCTAAAACCAGCCTCAGGCTCACCCAGAGCCTCACCCTCAGTCCCAGCCTCAGGCTCACCCAGAGCCTCACCCTCAGTCCCAGCCTCAGGCTCACCCAGAGCCTCACCCTCAGTCCCAGCCTCAGGCTCACCCAGAGCCTCACCCTCAGTCCCAGCCTCAGGCTCACCCAGAGCCTCACCCTCAGTCCCAGCCTCAGGCTCACCCA
>JACXGJ010010586.1:0-21636 GCA_016801105.1 Esox niger
TCTAATGACTCAGTGGATGAACTGATGGTCTGGCTGGATGGTGATGCTGCAGAGGAGAATGTCCATGTTAATAGGGACGATTTGTATGCTATTGACAACAAACAGCGTTTGTCTCTGGCAGTTCTAGTGTTAACCAAATGCATGGATCTAGAGTTAACAAAATGCATGGATCTAGTGTTAACCAAATGCATGGATCTAGAGTTAACAAAATGCATGGATCTAGTGTTAACCAAATGCATGGATCTAGTGTTTACCAAATGCATGGATCTAGTGTTAACCAAATGCATGGATCTAGAGTTAACAAAATTTCAGGCCTTTTTGTGTTGCAGAGCGTCCTTTAACCCATCCCAATGTACCAAACAGTTGATTTGGCCAATCCAGATGTTTCTGCCAACTAATCTGATTGATTTTTTTAACACGCCTATGGATGGCCTATTTCACTTGCATTAGTGATTCACTTGCATTAGGGTTCATAGCAACAACTTCCAAATGCGAATGCCACACCTGGAGTCAACTCTAGACCTTTCAGATGTTTAACTGATGAAGAAATAATGGACAAGCCTACACCTGTCCATGAAACAGCTTGAGTCAATTGTCCAATTACTTTTGGTCCCTTGAAAAAGATGGGGCTACATATAAAAGAGCTGTTATTATTAAACCTGTTTTCCAATTTGGATGTGAATACACTCAAATTGAAAGTGAGAGACTGCACTTTCAGCCCATATGCATCACTTTTCTGTAACTTTAATATATTTTGGTAAACAGACATAATAACAAAACTTGTGTCAGTGTCAAATTATGTCTGGACTAAATGTATGTATTTTCCTTTCTCTTTCAACACAATACTGTTCATGTAACTGCCAGAACAAGCAATGACAGATGAGTTAGTTCCAGTGGCAGCATTGCATAGCAAGTTTATTGTATAGCACATTTCATACACAAGGCAATTCAAAATATTTTACTTAAAAAAACACTCACTAGAAATACATTTAGCATTTAAGAAAAAACATACAATTGAAAACATCTAATTTAACAAGAAATCATGAAGGTTTTTTGACTAGATGAAAAAACTGTCAAATTTGTTCCAACTCTGTGCAGCATAATGACTAAACACTGCCTCACCAACCTTTCTTCTGAAGGATCCAGTAGGCATATTTTGTCCATGCATTCACACCTTACAGAAACATCTGTTGACCAACAACATTCCAATGATAGCCTATGATCAGGTTAGGAAAGAAATTAAGTGAACATTTTATAAGATGGTACTAAATAATGAAAAATTATGTAGTAGCTAAATTAACATAGAATTGACATTTTTCCAGTTGAGTTTCATGCTGAGAGACGGACTGAGATGTATCTTGGCCCTGAACCAAACAGTGTTTACTAGATGAGTAACAGTATCTTAAAATAAATTCTCAGGTACACAAAGCCAGCACAGAGACCTACGAGTCATGAATTCAGCTTTATTAGTTAATATTAGAACTTGAGTAGCAGAGTTCTGAATGAGGTGCAATTTCCTGAGGGCTGGACATGGAAATTGGCCCTGAACCACACAGTGTTTACTAGATGAGTAACAGTACCTTAAAATAAATTCTCAGGTACACAAAGCCAGCACAGAGACCTAAGAGTCATGAATTCAGCTTTATTAGTTAGTATTAGAACTTGAGTAGCAGAGTTCTGAATGAGGTGCAATTTCCTGAGGGCTGGACATGGAAATCACCAGTTAAAATAAGACAGAAGTGCTAAAGAACTCCACCTTAATACCACTTCTGAGACTTTTAGACTGTCTCAGCGTGTGAAAGGGCCCTCACATATTTGAGAAATATTTAATTACCAATATGAGGATGTAGTAAGCCAGATCCTTTTTTTTGCCATACTTTATTTTTGCCTTCACTCTTCTACATGTTCATATTTATTTTAACTGTCCATTATTTCTCTTCAGACAAAAAAATCCAGATCATATTTTAACTATAACTTAACTTAACCTGAAAATTAAGTAGAAAGGTACGAAATCTGGGATAGGAGATCCTGGCATCAGCTAATGCCGAGCTGGCCTATTACCACACAGTTTTTATAGCTCAACTGGCTATGCACATTTTTCCAGAAGTATGCAGAAACATTTCAGGATGAATACACATTTCCTTTGCATACCAGAGTATAAGAAGTAGCAGATAGCAGTTGATAGTTCCCAGAGAGGTAAATGATACATAGTCCTCACTTTGGTGTCTTTATTAATATTACATTTCAAACAGTTTCCTTCCCATATAACAGACTGGTGTCATCTCAAGGATCAAGTAGGCTAGGCATTTAAAAGCAAACATTTTGTCCCTGCATTCACACTTAACAGAAACAACATTCCAATAATAGCCAATGATCAGGCTAGAACAGATATTACATACAATTATTATAAATGGTACTAAATAATGAAGAAACATTTAGTAGATAAATAAACATAGTGTCAGCTCGTTCGCAGGACGGAGGTGAAGCAGACTGCGAAGACAATAGGTTGTTATTCATATATTTTAAAAGTCTGAGCGGACTTATGCTCATCAATGGCGAGACAATAGTTCAGCTGTATTAGAGCTTGAGTAGCAGCATTCTGAATGAGGTGCAATTTCCTAAGGGTTGGACATGGAAATCACCAGTTATAATTAGACAGTAGTGCTAAAGAACTCCACCTTAATACCACTTCTGAGACTTTTGGACTGTCTCAGCGTGTGAAAGGGCCCTCACAAATCTGAGAAATATTTCATCACCAATATGAGGATGTAGTGAGACAGGTCCTTTTTTTTGCCATACTTTATTTTTGCGTTCACTCTTCAACATGTTCATATTTATTTTAACTGTCCATTTTTTCTCTTCAGACAAAAAAAATCCAGATCATATTCTAACTATTCTTTGTAGAACTATGCACAGCAATGTACAGATATTGTTTTTGCATTTGATTTTGCTCCTCCATGGTAACTCACTGCCGTCACATGAACGTGTATACGATATTACCAACCATAACATTACCATTATTCTATTAAAAGCAATAGGCAATGAGCGAGGTGTAAATTACAGATACAACCCCCAAAAAACTGAACCAAACTGATGGTGACAGTGATGGTGGGTGGGGTCCCATCCACGTCCTGGTATGAACACCAGCCTTTCATCAGAATTCAGAATTTAGAGATTAACCTGACATTTAGATAGAAAGGTACGAAATCTGGGATAGGCAACAAGTAATGCCGAGCTGGCCTATTACCACACAGTTTTCCTAGCTGAACTTGCTATGCACATTTTTCCAGAAGTATGCAGAAATATTTCAGGATGAATACACATTTCCTTTGTATACCAGAGTATAAGAAGTAGCAGATAGCAGTTGATAGTTCCCAGAGAGGTGAGTGATACATAGTCCTCACTTTGGTGTCTTTATTAATATTACATTTCAAACAGTCACATTCAGAGTGATTTGATATTGGCACAAGACATCTGTCCTTTCCAGGTGACATCCTGTACCCAGGGGTCATCATGCATCCAAGGCAGAGGAATGTGATTGTTACCATATAAACCCAGAGGAGGTGAGACCTATATAGTATAGGTTCTGCAGCGACTGGTGAGCTAGGGCATCCCTGTCCAACACTGCACCATGTACTTTCATTAAGAAGAACAATTCTGAGATGAGTTGAGATTAACATTGGCCAAACCAAACCTCTGAACGGTTGAGAGTCCATTGTACGGCACAGGGCAGCCCACAGAATCTCTCAAATCTCTCCAGAGGATGAGAAACAGGAGAGAAGTGAGGATCAGGAAGGGGGATGAATGGTTGACGGGATTCAATACGTATATGGGCCATTTTGAGTACACAGTGATGCCGTTCAGTCTGACTAACGCCCCGGCGGTTTTTCAACGCTTTATCAACGAGGTATTGGGAGACATAATCGGTCGCTTTACCTTTGTATACCTGGACGATATCCTCGTCTTCTCCCAGGACCCAAAGGAGCATGTCCGGCACGTCCGCAGGTCCTTCTCCGTCTGCTGGAGAATCGGTTGTTTGTGAAGGCCGAGAAATGCGAATGTATCCTTCTTGGGGTACATCGTTTCGGAGGGACAAGTGAGAATGGACCCGTCCAAGGTGGAGGCGGTTCTGGAGTGGCCGAGACCGGGCTCCAGGAAAGAGCTGCAGCGGTTTTTGGGTTTTGCCAACATTCATTCGTAACTACAGCCGGGTCGCGGCCCCCCTGGCCACCCTCACCTCCTGTGTAAGACCCTTCATCTGGACCCCCGAAGCAGAGGAGGCATTCCGCGACCTAAAGACTTGGTTCACTTCTGCCCCTGTCCTCACCCAACCTGACCCTGCACGTCAGTTCGTAGTCGAGGAGGACGCCTCTGACTCTGGGATCGGAGCAGTTCTGTCCCAAAGCAGTGCAGAGGACGAGAAACTCCACCCCTGCGCGTTCCTCTCCCGCCGTCTATCCCCTGCCGATGCGAATTACGATGTGGGGAATCGTGAACTCCTGGCTGTCAACGTTGCCCTGGAGGAATGGCAACACTGGCTGGAGGGAGCTGACCAGCAATTTCTCGTATATATTCAGTCCGCCAAACGCTTGAACCCTCGCCAGGCCAGGTGGGCACTTTTCTTCGGACGCTTTGATTTTACCCTCACCTATAGGCCGGGTTCGCGCAATGGTAAACCCGATGCCCTGTCCCGTGTTTTCTTGAGGGAGGGGGACCCCTGCGCTCTTCCCGACGCAATCCTGCCGAAGGATCGAAGAAGAGGTGAAGGCAGCCCTCCTAAATGATCCCGGTCCTGGTAACGACCCCCCTGGTCGGTTATTCGTACCTGAGTCGGCCCGGCCAGCTGTTTTGAAATGGGCACACGCCTCCAAACTAACGTGCCATCCCGGTCTTGCACGCACCCTGGCATTTCTTAACCGGCGTTTCTGGTGGCCGTCCCTGCGTAAAGACACCCAGGACTACGTCTCCGCCTGTACAGTCTGTGCGCAGAACAAGACCTCCAACCGACCCAGCTCAGGTCTCTTATGACCTCTTCCAGTTCCACGGCGCCCCTGGTCACACCTGTCCTTGGATTTTGTCACCGGGCTGCCCAACTCAGTGGGAAACACCGTCGTCCTTACGGTCATAGATCGTTTCAGCAAATTCGCCCGGTTCATCCCGTTAGCCAAACTCCAGCAAACACTGGAACAGATTTGATAGTGACCTGATAAACAAATGAAAACTGTTGGTATGGTCCACAGTGTTTGAAATTATGAATACTTTTCTTTATTGCTACAGTAAAATGTAATGCTCTGTCATTTAATTCAGTCCTTCGCCAATAGCCTTCACACCTCATTATGCTTCAGACATCATCGCGGCCTTCATCCACCAGGTATCCATAGAAAGCCCCAGCGAGGAACAGCGCTGCGACATGCTGATCAGCCTAACCGAGGGATTGCCCCTGGGGAGAGACGTCAACCTGGCCAGGCTGGCCAAGCACACTGCGCTATGACCCACAGCGTTGTGTTTAATCATGCTTCTTTCACAGCAATCCAATGTTGTTTCTCAGATGTGACAAACTCCCCACAGCTAAGGAAACGGCAGCCATCCTTGTAAAAGAGGTGTTCAGCATTTTCGGCCTCCCCACGGACCTTGTATCTGACCGAGGTCCCCAGTTCACCTCCGCGGTCTGGAGGTCGTTTTGCCTCGCCATCGGCGCCACCGTCAGTCTCTCTTCTGGTTTCCACCCCCAGACCAACGGCCAAGCTGAACGGGCCAACCAGTCCCTGGAGACCGCCCTCCGTTGTCTAGTCTCCTCCTGTCCCACTACCTGGTCCTCTCAGTTGCTGTGGGTGGAGTATGCTTACAATACCCTGCCCACATCCGCGATCGGTGTATCCCCGTTCCAGTGCCTGTTCGGCTACCAAACCCCATTGTTTCCGTCCCAGGAGAGGGATCTGGCGGTGCCACCGTGAAGGCCCACATTCGTAGGTGCCATCGCACTTGGCATTGCGCCAGGGCCTGCTTGCTCCAGTCTTCTGGCACTTACCAGACGCATGCTAATCGCAGATGTGTTCCGGCTCCATCGTATGCCGTGGGTGACAAGGTGTGGTTGTCTGCCAAGGACCTGCCCCTGCGCACCGAGTCCTGCAAGCTCTCACAATTCATCGGTCCGTTCACAGTGGACTGGGTCCTTAATCCGGTTGCAGTCCGTTTGAAACTGCCCCCGTTCCTCAAGGTCTATCCTACCTTTCATGTGTCCTGCCTGGACACATGTCAGCCCGCTCCTCCCTCCTCCTCCGCATCCGCCCGCTCCTCGTATCATCGATGGGGGTCCTGCCTTCACGGTCCGGCGCATTCTGGACTTCAGGTGCCGGAGCCGTGGCGTCCAGTACCTGGTGGACTGGGAGGGTTACGGTCCCGAGGAGCACAGTTGGATCTCTCGTTGCCTGATCCTGGACCCGACCCTGATCCAGGATTTCCATAGGCGGCGGCCTGACCCACCTGGTGGTCCGCCTGGTGGCGGCCGTCGGCGGGGGGGGGGGGGGTACTGTCATGCCCCCGCCTCCGCGATCACGTGGAGGCGGGGCCACGCGTCACTGAGCCAGGATCGCTCTGGGCGTTGAGAAGATCTAGCTTAGTAAAGATCGTGGCACCCTGGAGGGAGTCGAAGGCGGAATTCATAGGGGGAAGGGGGTATTTATTCTTAATGGTGATGCTGTTATGCCCCCCGGTAATCTATGCAGGGACAGAGGGTGCCGTCCTTCTTTCCAACAAAGTAGAATCCTGCCGCCAAAGGAAAGGAGGACGGACGGATGTGGCCCGAGTCTAGAGAGTCCCTAATGTCCCTCTCCATCGCCTCCCTCTCGGGCTTGCCGAGGCTGTAGAGATGACTCTTAAGGAAGGAGGAACCGGGAAGCAGCTCGATGGCACAGTCGTAGGGCCTATGGGGTGGCAAAGAGAGCGCGCCCTGTTTATTAGGCGTGCAAACAGTTGGCGTGGCAAGCAGAACTCCACTTGACGATGTGTCCTGCCGCCCAATCGACCACGGGGTTATGCTTAGCTAGCCAAGGATAACCCAAAACCAGCGGTATATGGGGGGAGCTGGTTACGAGGAAACAGATTGACTTAGAGTGGTTTCCGGAGAGCAGGATTCATCTGCCGTCCAAGGAGATGGCATTTATCCCCTCTTATAGTGGTTCCGTGGCAAGACCCAGTTGGGAGACCAAGGCAGAATCCAGAAAGCTATCGTCCGATCCCGAGTCGATCAGAATCTGAATCTTGAGGCGTTGTCCGTTATGGCAGATGGTCGCGTAAAAAGGAACCCACGAACAGGAGAGCTCCTTTACTGGGTCAGACGAGTGTCTGTCTCGTCAAACTGAACACGACCCAGGCGTGTCGGCTCGGTCTCCGAGCTCAGGTCGGTAACAGGTGCGCGAGGAGGGGAGCGTCCTCTGAGTGCACCTGGTCCGTGGAGAGACGAAGGGAGCGCTAGGCATCGTCTCTCCCTCTGTCGTTCCCAGGCACGGTTATCGATCCGTATGGAGAGAGCAATGAGACCCTCCAGGTCGTCAGGTTCGGGGTACGAGACCAGTTCATCCTTGAGGTGGCTGTTCAGACCATTGACCAAGGCCGCCTGCAAGGCCTCTCCATTCCATCCGCCTTCGGCTGCGAGGGTGCGGAACTTAATAGTGTACTCCGCGACACAGCGATTCCCTTGGCGCAGCGTAAACAGGCGGGCAGAGGCATCCCTCCCACGGACTGGATGATCGAACAGTCTGTGCATCTCATCCGTAAAGGAGGCGTAGGATTGGGTCGCCGGATCCTGTCGCTCCAAAAGCACAGAGGCCCATTCTAGGGCGGAACCGCGTAGCAAGCCGACCAGGTAGGCGATTTGTGAGCCATCTGTGTCGTAGATTTCGGGGCTGCTGTGCAAAAACAAGGCTGCACTGCAGCAAGAAGGAATGACACAGCCCCAGGTCTCCATCGTAACTCTGGGGAGTGGGAACCCAGGGTTCGCATTCCCAGGAGGGTGCCGGTGTGGGTGCGAGTGAGGTTGGCAACTGGTCCTTGATAGCCGCGACACTTCCCGAGAGGGTGTGGAGGTTGCCTATGATCTCCAGCAGAGCGGTCTGCTGCTGGTCCAACTTGACTCCTTGGGACGCGACTACCTGGCGTAGCACGTCCAGCTCCGCTGGGTCCGTGTCTGGCCGGATCATACCGTCAGGGTTGCTGGTAGGGACCCAAACTCGGAGAGCGGCAAGCAGAGTAGTCAGGGACAGGCGGAAAATCGATTCACTAGCGGGCGACAGTGGTACAGGCAGGTAACAGGCAGAGTAGTCGTAGACGGGCGAGAGGTCGGAACACTGTTGTGCAGCTAACGTACAGGCATGGAGCAGGCAGGGAGCAGGCAGAATCGTCAGGGACAGGCAGGAGGTCGATACTTGGAGAGTCTGTACGTAGGTGTGTGAATTGCGAGAAAAGGCATGCAAGCAAAAACCATGATCCGGCAGGGAGGGATGGCAGTGAACTGAGGATATCCGGCAGGGGATGAGGTAAGTGGAAACAGGTGTGTGATTACGGATTGGGAGCAGGTGTGAGTGTGTGCCGATTGGGAACAGGTGCAGAGGTGGATAATGAGACAGAACGATCCTTGATCGTGGAGGCGGGGGCATGACAAAAAGTGGTCCAAGGAAGGAAAAGCGGTGATCCGGCGACAGGGTCATGGGCAGCCAAGGGTCATTGATGCACACCTGGAGGATGGCCTGTGTGGTTCTCATCCAACAGACAAGTTACCATTGCTCAAATTGCAGAAAAAGTTAATGCTGGAACAGATAGAAAGGTATGGCTGATTAGTATATATCTGCAGTGAAAGTGAAAGGCTAGTGTTTCACAAAATGTATTTACCAGAAATTGTTTTGGATGCATAAACAAACCCCATACTAAAGTGCTGAATTTTTGATGGTCAATGAAACACCTAATCTTCTAATGTCAAATGGAAAAGTTGTACTACTTCCTATTCTTCATCCTTTTCAATCAAGGCAGGCATAAAATATCTCGTTTTGGTATTTCAAATGTAATGGCTCCTAATGTTACACATCATATTAAAGGGAGTGTGCAAGATTCACATACATACAGCATCTAGCCCAAGACTTGGCCTCCACATTTCACCTCAATTCACTACATTTTTGTTTAAGTGAAAAAAAACAACCGCTGAATGGTATATGGAATTTTCTAAATTGCGAGGAAGTTTATTTACAATTTCCTAAAAAATTAATTTTGCACACAGGAAAAACTATTGAATGTAACAGCCTAATAAACACTGTTTTACACAAACTGTCAATGTAAAATTATTCATATTCATGGAAAAGACGGTTGGCTATAAGGTGTGGAAACAGGCTCAACTGCCCTTTTTACCTTTGATCCACATTCACTACTACACATGCCCTACCTCTTTCAATACTGTGGAATTATCTTGAAATCAAAATAATAATGAAAAGCATTCACAAAACTTCACAAAACTTTATCACAGTCACGTAGTTACAAGACGCCTACATACACCAACGTACAATGCATACTCTTGAACAAAACTCTTCTGTACAGTTTTTGTGAATTATTTTCATCGATCATCAACCCCTCTCTGGCTATAGTACAAAACCTGGTTTGGAACTACAAGATGAAGGAATGAACAACCCACCTGGCATACCAGGCATATTCTCGAGACAATACAAATATATGAAAAATAAGTAACACTTCATTTTAAGCAGTCCTTATTATAGTGTACTTACACATGTAATTACACTGTAACAAGTATCGTAACTGAGGGTAACAACCCATTGTTACAGCACAATAATATAGTGTAACTGGTTGTTATTAAGGTATGTACTTACACCTGTGTAACAATGAACGCTTGTTACCATGCATGTAACAAAAATGTTTGTTTTTTTTCATATAAATTTGATGCTTTATCATCAGGGGGAAAAATGATTTGCCCAGGGGGTGAAAGAGGAAAGACCAGGCTCAATAGGTTAATTACTTACCCATCAACCAGCACTCAAAATATCCCTGATCAACGTTGCTGCCAATACTTCCCTCAGAAATAGGAGTTTGAATGAAATGAATGGTCGGTAAACCTCATTAACACTATTAGAAGCATAGTAACGTTGGCGGAATATTTGCCGAAGTATAAATTAAGTAGGAACTGTTGTTTGGGATTAAGGTAGTAAATAAGGTAATCAAGAGCGAATCATGTGTGGGATTATGAAAAATATTTTTTTATTCATGACCGGATGGTAGCAAGTGTTTTTCTTGGGGTCTGTTTAGAGAGGTAGGGGTAGAGCAAGGGATTCTGTGGTATGAGAGGGGGGATTCAAAAAGGGTTATGAGTAAAAGATTCTATGAACGGTCTGTGGGTGGATGTTCTGTGGATTCTTTTTGACCAGTCCCCACCTCGATTCAGCCTGCCTATAAAATGTGAGCCATATCTCAACTCCACACTAAAATACCTGATCATTACAAATATCAAGCCCTCCACTGCTCTGAGGAAGAACACACAGACACAGGTAAATACATTATTTGAAATCAACTTTAGGTTTAAATGTCACTATTGGCATCAAGATAACTTAATCACCATACTTAAAGTGGTAATCTGCTCATAAATGTTTATGTTCTGTTAGTGGGCGAAAGAGATGTATTCACCAAGATATAAATGGTTCATTTGTGCAATCTGAAAATCGTTGTCCTAGAACAAACAACCAGCTGGCTTGGGCCAACATTTGATACAATTATAAAAAGTTGTGGCCTTAATGATTAAAAGCATGACAGAGCCCCTGGTGGTACAGAAGATCCGTTCTTATTATTAACAGGAAACTCGTGTTTGTATAGACAGCTTCCAAATCAGCATCTGACATTTGACACTCAGTAGTCTTGGTCTATTCAGGTGCATCAGTTGTCCCAAATGTGTAGTATATTTTATAGCCAGACAACCTCAAGGGCATCTTCATGGACTACACTACACATGTGCTTACGCGCCCTCTTTAGTCTTGTGTCATTGACAATACTCTAGAGTGTGACTTGAGAGTGGCAGGGGACAATGCACTCAGCAACTTTGAGATACTAGTCATTTAAACTATGCAATCTATTTTCCACTTGTAAATTATAAAAAATAAACAAAGTATTTACATAGTTAAATCCTTCTTATTGTTTTAGAAGAAATGAACAATTAAATAACAATTAACCATTTAGCTTAGTTTGGATCATGTGTCAAGTCTGTAAATAAGATATCACTTCTTGTTAAATTACACAAGCTTAAAATAAAGTTCTTCATATATATATATAGATAGATGTAGATACAGATGTAGATACAGAAAAACTTAGTAACCTTACAAAAATTGTGTGCTTCTTCCATTCAAATTAACGAGGGGGATAGCCACATACATTACGGTTTGATTCAGACATTTTTATTTATTTATTTATTTGTATATTTAGAGTGGAATAGCGCAAAGAGACTCTTGTTGCTAGGTTTGATGGGTATGAAACTATTTCAATCAATAACTCAAATAGATCAAAAGAAGGGCTTGTCATTTAGAAAAATATTAGGACTAACAGAACAAACGGCCAGCTGGCTTGGGGACCAATGCAAGATTTGTTTTAGAACTAATTCTTTATGAAAGGATAAAGAAGTATAGATACATGAATCTAATAAACATTTTAATTCAAAATGTCTTTCAATGTTTTAATATAATGTTGGCAACTAGTTGAAAATAAGCAATTCTACCCTTGTGTACAGTGGTTTCAGCTGCACCACAGATTTAACCTACAAATACGATCTTTAACAAAATGTTGCCTTAGCAGCGAAAACATAGTGACCTTAGAAATATATAAGGTGATGGTTCCTGGAGAGGATGTGTAAAACATTTTCTTTAAAACTATTTTGTTGTATTAACCTGACTTATTCATTCTTCAGTTTATCTTACATTACCATATCATCAGTATCTTACTCAAAATTTGCATTCTCTCTTTTTCCAGTCTTTCAAAGCAGCGATGGGTGCCGGCAAAAGCCGTCTCCACTTTGACAACCATACTGACAACCACAATGACAACCACATTGACAACCATTCTGACAACCATACTGAATTTGGCGAAGGTAACACGATCAGTGGGGGTATAAACATTGGCCATCAGTCTCTGCCTACCAATAAATCCGGTATGTAACCATGTACAGCACACAGCACATGTATATAAATAAAAAAATATTATGAAAATAAAACATTTGAAAGGGAAAATAAATGCTATGTCCCTGCCTTGTATACATTTGCGTATTGGTATTGAAATAATATTGTGAGGCTATGTTAATACAAAAAATCTGTCCAGAATATACCACATTTATTTCACCACTTCAATAACTGACTCTCACCCTCTCTTACAGAAGCTCCCCCAAAGGCTCAATCTGCAACTGCTGCCCCGAGCATCTCCGTAGCCAATGCTACAGACTCCCCTATTCGCCTGTTCTACAATGTGAGGAAAATGGTTACAGGGGACCTCATAGACGGGACTCTAGTTAAGAAGGGCAACTCCATTCTCATTTTGGCACACAGCTATAAGAAAACCCCCTTGCCTCAAGACCTCTTTGTCACTGGCTTTGAAGTGAAAAGTGAAGATACACAATGCTGCCCTGAGGAAGGTCCAATGTTCGGGCTGGAAAATCTACTTGTAGAATTTAATGGGGGTGAACCCAGTTCTTACATCATCACTGAAAGCAAAGATGTGAAGTTCACCCAAAGCGGAAAGATCTGGGTCGATGAGGATGGGTTGGATCACACACCCAAAAAGTAGTCATGTATTTTAACACAGGTTCTGCTTCTAGATTCACTAGGCATTTATTTTCCTTATCTTACTTGCATATACTTCGCTGATCGCTACTTCTTTCAGTAAAGTTGACTTACTATCAATGGGTGGTGTAGTTAACTATATTAAGATGAATGCCTTATGGATAATTTCATTTTAATTATGCAAATAAATAGACTTGACTAAGAAAAATTGAGTTTGTGTTTTGTAAAATTTTATTACAGCAAGGTACTCATCAATTATGTGTTGCACAACATTTCAATTGCTCCAAGCCTCTGCCTCAAAATCACTGATCCAACAGCTAAACTTTGGGCTGATATCAGCCAGGGCCATTGACAGAAATAATCAGGCAGAGTTTGCTTTTGATAGATATTGGGCATGAAAAGTAACTGAATAAAGCTTGACACAATGTATGAGAGTACGAAGGACACTAGGTAGGAAATGTGATGTCCCATTGCTGATAGGACCCAGACACCCTGTTCCTCCTGACAGGAGTTTTCCATGTGACTGTCAAAGACTCTATGAATAGACTCATGGACCGTAGGTTGGAACATACCATTGTGAGGACGCCCAGTGTTTACCTGATGATATGCATGTATTTTATTACTATTCTTGTTATCTTGTTCTATACGAGGTACTGTATTGCAAGCAGTTGGTCTCGACAACTGAGGTGGCCCACACAATTCCTGAGGAGCCAGGAAACTCAAGAGGTCAACTGCATATACGCCAATAGTCATTTTGTTAGTGTCTGAAATGTAAGTGAAAGAGCACCCTTCCATCCAATATGCAGCCCACTCCTAATAATCTACACATTATAATGGTGACTCTCAGTGGAAGTGCCCAGAGTTGTCTGTGTAAATATATACCAGCCATCCCAGCGGTTCTTAATCCTAGTCTTGGGGAGTGACCATTGAAAAGCAACAAGTGGTTGCCCATATGGGGAGTCAAGTGTGATTAGGGGTTTGAGTTATGCAGTCTGAGTGGCAGTGCTTTTCATGTGAACACAAGACATTTTATCAATGGAGAATTGGGTAAATGTACAGAATTTGGTTTAGCAGAAAGTGTGGTTTAGAACTATAAAATCTGTGAAAAGCAGGAAATTTGCATTTACCATTTTTAGTAACCCTAAACTAGCTAGTAGACGGAGGGGAGGAAAAGCTGGATTAGCAGGAGTAGCTTGAAGCAGAATAAAAGGAGTAGCAGGAGGAGTAGTAGCAGGAAGAGAAGTAGTAGGAGCTGAAGGAGTAGTGGGAGCAAAGGAGGAGTACTGATAGGAGTGGTAAGAGGAGAAACTGGAATAGGAAAAGGAAGATTAGAAGGAGGACTTGGATTAGTATCAGGGTTGTCGTGGAAAGTCCACCTTTTCTACAACTCAGAAACTTGTGAATCCAATAGACTTTAATGAAAATCATAGAACAACGATAGTCACTAAACCCAGGCCCTTCTGCAGATACACCCACAGTTCTAAGACCTGGGCCATGGCTTTATACAGGAACATTTTACGTAAAACGTAATCTGAACATCCCTTTTTAATAATCCCTTGGGCTGGTTTTACCTTTCGTCCTGCAGCTCTTTTTGGTGTATTTTGTTCAAACCACTAAATTATGAAACACTGGTGGTTCATATTCGGGTCACTCCACAGGTCAACACATAAGCAATAAACAATTGGGCCATTAATGTCAAGGCATACTGTATGAGGATGTTCAGCTGTGGTGCATGATAGTGTGCTGCTGATACTCTCATGATTGTTCTCAAGACAAGATGTATACATCATACATTGATGATTATACTGTTTATGAACTTAATAGCTGTGATTGTGAATTACATATTGATATATACATTAAGTGTGAGATTATAAAGCATTCTTATGAAAATCCCTCACATATTCACCATTTGTGGTTTCTCCAAAGCCACACAATCGAAACCTGAAAACGTTAGGTTTGGAGGCAAACTCAGTACCATCAAGAGAGCTGAAATCAACCCAATTATGTAAAACAATCTCCTGAGTCAACCATCGTCCCCAGAGGCTGGAAGGCAAACCTCCTCCCCCCCTTTTGGCTGAGTGACAATGAAATCCAATCAATAGGGTATGTGAATCACAGGGTATGTTTGTGCCGTGCCGATATCTTACTGACACTTTGCAAAGTCTGTTGTTCCAAATGATTATATTTAAATGATATACACATGCAAATAAGGTAAATGTAATGACTTTATTAGGTATAACAATTGCAATGGTATGAGGTAGAATGACATGTAATGAATCAATAACTTAATCAAAAGGATTGGAAACATATGCAAGCAAGCAATATATGAGAATACAAGAATGGATTACAAACCGTCTTTTCTATCAAACAATATTTCATACTAAGTTGGCAAATAGCCACCTAGGTCCTCAAAACCATATTTATTAGAGACATTTTGGTCAGAGGTCAACGATCAGTCTTTTTCTGCACAAAGACTGCAGTCCCCCCTTTGGCACGAAGCACAGTTATAGAGCTCCAGGGAAGGAAAGTGACCATCCCCAACCGTCAACCCATTGACCTTCTTCCAATGTCCTTTGCTACAGTACTGACAACGATACTCCTAATAGGGACAAGGATCGTACCTACTGGCCCATAATGAGTAGTAACGTCCAGCTGTGGCTTAGAAGGGTTACTGTCCACGACACTGTTCGTGTGAGCACAATTACCGTCCATTTGAATAGAAACATCTCCCATCTCTGCATATGAACCATCCACGTGTGTCCATCAGTGGAATGTTAAAGTCTACCGGCACATTGATTCCTGTGGATGATTTCAAAATGTCCCTGGAAGCATGTCCAGTGCCCGGTTTACCTGGATATTTGAAAGAGTCCACATTTGACATTGCAAGGAGCTCCGTAGTTGTCTACATACTGACCAGGATATCCAGGACGTGGAGTGGCCACTGGACCATCATCCTTGTCTGAGTCTGAATCTGATGTTCCGCGTAGGAGCATCTGAGCACTCACAGTCCGAGTCAGAGATTATCTGAGAAGAGGAACTACACAGCATGAAACTACAGCCATCAAACAAAAAATATCCCTTTCACGATTCCTATCTTAGCAAAAATGGCCCTCCATCTCCCTAATGACAGCTCTAACCAGTCCCAAGTGTGAGCCTCCCTGTCTGCATTGTTCTTCACGTCTTACCTCAATCGTTTAAGTTGGGATATAGCCTGAGTAAACATACCATCTAGGGCGGGATTATTTGGGAGGAAAGTGCAGCACTGCTCTCCAAACATAACACAGACACCACCTTTTTCAGCTAGGACCCAATGTAAATCCTGTCTACCTTACTGGTTACATAATGTTGCTCACCTAAGGCTGTCAATCTCCCTGACCAGACAGTTTGATTCCTATTATCAAGATCCTTTGTACTAATGAAGACAGCAGTTGTTACCCCTATGTTTATTAAACGATATGGCATTATCCCTGCTACCAGTGCTGCTGTGCATACCTCATTCCTCCTGATCTTTGGCCCCGCTTGGAACACCAGCATCCTCGCCCTCCTCATGTTGGCCTGCTCCTCATGGAACGTTGGTGCAGTGGTTGAGGTGATGCCAGGTGTTGCTATCCTCTACCCGTACTGTAGTTGGTGTGGCTTGGATCACCTTGAAGGGGCCTTCTTGCCTGGGCTTGTTCCACCTCCTCCTGAAGATCCTGGTGTAGACCTGGTCTCCTGGAACCACTGCTCTGGGTTGGTTGGCCTCTGGCTCAGACACTCATGGGCATTCCTGTTTGTAAACAAGCTTGTGTATAGTGGTTAGTTGTCTGACATATTCCCTGAACTCCAAATCCAACTGTTCCAAAGGAGGCCCTTCATGAGGTCCTTCAAGCAACGGCACAGGCATGTTCTGACCCGTAAGTAATTTCATGCAGTGACCCATTGACAGAAGTGATTTCTGACAGTATGCAAAATATAGGCATTACCTCCCTTGTTAGGAACTTTATCAATGGTCCTGCTCCTTGGTCTTTAGAAGGGATTGCTACTATCCATCACTGAACCTGTCAATCACCACCAGCATCTAGCGTTATCCATGGATAGGTCCTCTGATATCCACATAGTCCATGACTAAATGTCTGAACAGCCCTTCTAGTGTTGAAATGTGGCCCAATGGCATAACTACTCCCTTCCTTATGTTGTTTTTTGCACTTGCCTCACACTTGATGAGATCTGCATCCACTGTAGCCTGCACGTATGGTGACAAAAAACTTTGCGTTGTAACCATTCTCATAATCTCGCCCTTTGCACAATGGTCAAATCCATGTGCATTTGTGATTAACACCCTAAGCAGAGCACTGGGCGCCACCATGTGGACTCTCCACAAGCCTGTGTCATCTCTCATAGCACACCGCTGCAGCCTGATAATCTTTCTCATCACAAATCTTTCACTCTTGCCTGCATCCTGATGACATCATTGGTGCTAAAACAGCTATATGACAGCAGTTAATATAAGACATACTGTGACACTTTGGATGATTAATTGACACAATGCTGGACTTCTGGTTGATGGGCGGGACTTCCGTTTTGGTAGGTGAGACTTCCTGGGGTGGCACATATGCAGGGGTGGGACTTCCGGTGTGATGCATGTGCAGGGGTGGGACTTCCGGTGTGATGCATGTGCACGGGGTGGGACTTCTGGCGTGACGTGTGTTCCGAGGTGGTACTTCATTTGTGATGTATGTTAGGGGTTGTAACTACCTGTATTGCGTATGCATGTCCGGGGATGAAATGTGATATGTGCCGTTTGTAATTTATGGTGGCTTTGATGTTTAACAGGGCCCCAGGGATGTTAAATTCAACAGACACTATTTATGTTAAAAATACAGACATCTAATGTTTCACAATAGTGTGCCAGGTTTTGGGAATATCTAATCCCACAGGCAATCAATGTTACGACAAGTTCTAAGTGTGTACAATAGATCACTATTACCAGTGGGTGGTACCTTTCATGTTTTACAGTGCTTGTGTAACATGGGTTTTTGACATTTTAATTCACAATGACAAACCGAACCTGACAATTTGACCCCCTGACCGCATTGCAGATGCTGCAAGATTTAGATGAGATGGAGTAAGATGGAGGATCAGAAATAGATCCTGAAATTGACGAGTCAGATGCCGGTTCTTCATCGGATTCAGATATTAAACCGCCACCGCCTGTGCCTCATCGCGGACCAACGGAGGCACCAAATGCCACCGGGACTGGAGTCTGGAAGAGAAGGCACCATTTGGATAAAAAAAATGTAGTCAACTAAATAGATTTCATTTCTACAAATAGGCTGTAGCCTATAAATCAAGTGCTGATTAATTAAAAATGTTTTACATTTGTCGGGCTTGATTAACAAATGAAATTACTAACCTGTGTTCTTAAAAATATTCATTCTGTGTTCTTTTTTTACGTATGATAAAACTTTAAATACAAATGTTGTAAATCATAATTTCTTATACTCTAATGACTCAGTGGATGAACTGATGGTCTGGCTGGATGGTGATGCTGCAGAGGAGAATGTCCATGTTAATAGGGACGATTTGTATGCTATTGACAACAAACAGCGTTTGTCTCTGGCAGTTCTAGTGTTAACCAAATGCATGGATCTAGAGTTAACAAAATTTCAGGCCTTTTTGTGTTGCAGAGCGTCCTTTAACCCATCCCAATGTACCAAACAGTTGATTTGGCCAATCCAGATGTTTCTGCCAACTAATCTGATTGATTTTTTTAACACGCCTATGGATGGCCTATTTCACTTGCATTAGTGATTCACTTGCATTAGGGTTCATAGCAACAACTTCCAAATGCGAATGCCACACCTGGAGTCAACTCCAGACCTTTCAGATGTTTATTTGATGAAGAAATAATGGACAAGCCCACACCTGTCCATGAAACAGCTTGAGTCAATTGTCTAATTACTTTTGGTCCCTTAAAAAAGATGGGGCTACATATAAAAGAGCTGTTATTCTTAAACCTGTTTTCCAATTTGGATGTGAATACACTCAAATTGAAAGTGAGAGACTGCACTTTCAGCCCATAGTCATTACTTATCTGTAACATTAATATATTTTGGTAAACAGACATGATAACAAAACTTGTGTCAGTGTCAAATTGTGTCTGGACTAATTTTATGTATTTTCCTTTCTCTTTCAATACTGTTCATGTAACTGCCAGAACAAGCAATGACAGATGAGTTAGTTCCAGTGGCAGCATTGCATAGCAAGTTTATTGTATAGCACATTTCCTACACAAGGCAATTCAAGATACTTTTAAATTCAAAATATTTATAACCAAAGCAATTCAAAAAACACTCACTAGAAATGCATTTAGCAGTTTAGACAAAACATACAAATGAAAACATCTAATTTAAGAAGAAATCATTAAGGTTTTTTGACTAGATGAAAAACAGTCAAATTTGTTCCAACTCTGTGCAGCATAATGACTAAACGCTGCCTCACCAACCTTTGTTCTGAAGGATCCAGTAGGCATATTTTGTCCATGCATTCACACCTTACAGAAACATCTGTTGACCAACAACATTCCAATGATAGCCTATGATCAGGCTAGGACAGAAATTAAGTGAACATTTTATAAAATGGTACTAAATAATGAAAAATAATAGTAGCTAAATTAACATAGAATTGACATTTTTCCAGTTCAGTTTCATGCTGAGACACGGTCTGAGATGTATCTTGGCCCTGAACCACACAGTGTTTAATAGATGAGTAACAGTATCTTAGAATAAATTCTCAGGTACACGAAGCCAGGGCAGAGACCTAAGAATTGATGTCATGAATTCAGCTTTATTAGTTAATATTAGAACTTGAGTAGCAGCGTTCTGAATGAGGTGCAATTTCCTGAGGGCTGGACATGGAAATCACCAGTTATAATTAGACAGAAGTGCTAAAGAACTCCACCTTAATACCACTTCTGAGACTTTTGGACTGTCTCAGCGTGTGAAAGGGCCCTCGTATATTTGAGAAATATTTCATCACCAACATAAGGATGTAAGCCAGATCCTTTTTTTTGCCATACTTTATTTTTGCCTTCACTCTTCTACATGTTCATATTTATTTTAACTGGCCATTATTTTTCTTCAGACAAAAAAATCCAGATAATATTTTAACTATAACTTTCTATAACTATGCACAGCAATGTACAGATATTGTCTTTGCAATAGATTTTGCTCCTCCAGGGTAACTCACTGCCGTCACATAAACTTGTATACAATATTACCGACACAAACATTACCAAAATTCTATTAAAAGCAATAGGCAATGAGCAAGGTGTAAATTACAGATACAACCCCCCAAAAAACTGATGGTGACAGTGATGGTGGGTGGGGTCCCACCCACATCCTGGTATGAACACCAGCCTATCAACATTTAGAGATTAACCTGACAATTAGATAGAAAGGTACGAAATCTGGGATAGGAGATCCTGACATCCGTTAATGTCGAGCTGGCCTATTACCACAGCTGAACTGGCTATGCAAATTTTTCCAGAAGTATGCAGAAACATTTCAGGATGAATACACATTTTCTTTTTATACCAGAGTTTAAGAAGTAGCAGATAGCAGTTGATAGTTCCCAGAGAGGTGAATGACACATAGTCCTCACTTTGGTGTCTTTATTAATATTACATTTCAAACAATCATATTCAGATTGATTGGATATTGGCACAAGCCATCTGTCCATTTCAGGTGACATCCTGTACCCAGGGGTCTTCATGCATCCAAGGCAGAAGAATGTGATTGTTACCACATAAACCCAGAGGAGGTGAGACCTGGATCCTGTATTCAAAGGGTCCTTTTATAACTCCAACCCTACATGCACCCTGTCCAGTGCAACGCGCTCAGATCTGAATCACATAGAACTGGATCACAACATGTACAGTATAGGTCCTGCAGCCACTGGTGAGCTAGGGCATCCCTGTCCAACACTGCACCATGGACTTTCATTAAGAAGAACAATTCTGAGATGAGTTGAGATTAACATTGGCCAAACCAAACCTCTGAACGGTTGAAAGTACATTGTAAGGCACATGGCAGCCCACAGAATCTCTCAAATCCCTCCAGAGAATGAGAAACAGGTGAGAAATGTGTACTGACACCCCCCTAGAAACAAAACCTATGGAGCGATATATATGCATGTGAAGCCAATCCTGCCATACCCTGGGTGAAAAAGCACCTCCTGCAGCCCTGATAGTTACGCCTCTGTGTACAACCATAACCATTCACTCACGCTAAAGTATAAAGTATCTGATATTATTTGCATATTACACAGCCTCACAGGCTATTAGGAAACGGGGTAGTACATTGAATGGCTCATTTTCATCATTCCATTGTTCTCTGATTTTGTATGATAAAGTATTAGCTACTGATTGCATGCACATGTACAACAACATCCATACACCCACGCCACAGTATTTAACAGAAGTTCCAGACAGCATGACCACAGTTCATAGTTAGACACAACGTAGACTATCTAGAGAGCAGAAATGCTTATTTATGTCAGCCTTCTCATCTGGGTGTGCCCCTGCAATGCTAACACGGGTAAGTGCATCTGCTCAAACATTTATATATTGCTTTTATTAAGAAAATTGTTTAACCAAGTCTTGGATTGAAGCCTAGTCTAGCATGTAATGATTTATTAATAGTAGGGGACAATGTTTTTTCCTATTCAAGTATCTTATTGAAAGAACCGATCATCGGTTGATGTTAGTATGTTGGTTGGTACGTTATGAATTTTAACACTATTTTAATGTTCCATGTTATTACAGGGTTTTCTGAACACAATGTGC
>JACXGJ010010587.1:0-21411 GCA_016801105.1 Esox niger
CACACACACACGCACACACACACACACACACACAAACACGAAACACGAACACACACATACAGACACATACAAGGTCAGCACACAACCACTGCAATATATGATGATGGTCATACATCACCATGGTTACAGTGTGTTCATACTACTGTATAACTACGGTTTAAAACTCCATTGTTTGGTTCAAAGGGATGATTATGTGAAGGAATGAAATTTGAATTGATGACAGTTTGTGTTTTTGAGAGTGTCTCAGGAGTGCAGTCTTTCAGGTTATTTTTACCATTCATTGTCACCTGCAATATACAGTTATGCTCATAAGGTTGCTGACCCTGGCAGAAATTGTGAAATATTGGCATTCATTTTGAAAGAAAATATATACAAATATATCCAAAGTCTCGCAAATGCTAGTCAGTAATGTACAATCACTTATCAAGAAGTGGAATATTCCCGGGATCTCTTGATACAAAGCCAAAAGTCAAGTTGACCAAGAAAGATTTCAGCCAAAACCGCCAGAACAATTGTTCAGGATACAAAGAAAAACCCACAGGTAATACAGGCTGCTCTGGAAAAAGAGGGTGTGGTTGTTTCAAGGTGTACAATACAATGATACTTGAACAAAAATTTGCTTCATGATCGAGTTGTCAGAAAGAAGCCTTTACTGCACCAAAGCCACAAAAATGCCTGGTTACAATATGGCCGACAACACCATGAGACACCTCACAGCTAATGGCACACTGTAATTTGGAGTGACGAGACCAAAATAGACCTTTATGGTCACAAACATAAGCGCAACGTTTGGAGAGGAGTCAACAAGGCCTATAGTGGACGGAATACCATCGCCACCGTGAAGCATGGTGGTGGCTCACTGATGTTTTGGGTGTGTGTGAGCACTGAAGGCACAGGGAATCTTGTGAAAATATATGGCAGACAATTTGTATTCTTCTGCACGAAATCTGCGCATGGGGCGCTCTTGGACTTTCCAGCATGACAATGACCCTAAGCACAAGGTCAAGTTGACCCTCAAGTGGTTACAGCAGGAAAAGGTGAAGGTTATGGAGTGGCCATCACAGTCTCCTGACTTTAATATCATCGAGCCAGCCTGGGGAGATCTCAAACCTGCGGTTCATGAAAGATGACCAAAGACTATGCATGACCTGGAAGCATTTTCCAAGATGAATGGACAGCTATACAACCTGTAAGAATTTGTGTCCTCATCGACAATTATTACAACAGACTGCATGCTCTCATTGATTCTAAAGGGAGCAATACATTGTTAAGAACTACGGGTATGCATATTTTTAATCAGGGGGTCAGTTCTTCTTTGTTGCCATGGTTTGTTTTATGATTGTGCCATTCTGTTATGACCTACAGTGGAATGTAAATGTCTTTTGCCTGCTCCCTTATATTTTCTTTACAAATGGTACATACAGCTCTGGGTGGTACAAACAGCTCTGGATTTACTATTCATAGGAATGTGTTTGCATGAAATGAAATTTTTTGTTCTATAAACTCCTGAAAACTTTACGCCCAAATTCCAAATAAAAATATTGTCATTTAGAGTATTAATTTGTAGAAAATAACAACTGGTCAAAATTTCATTAATTGTTTTCAGACCTCAAATAATGCAAAGAATACAAATTCATATTAATTTTTCAACAACAAAATATTGTTTTATCTTAGGAAGAGTTCAGAAATGATTATTTGGTGGAATAACCCTGGTTTTAAAACACAGCTTTCATGCGTCTTGGCATGCTCTCCACCAGTCTGTCACATTGCTGTTGGGTGACGTTATGCCACTCCTGGCACAGAAATTTAAGTAGCTAGGCTTTGTTTAATGGCATCTTCCTACTGATCAAATTCCAGAGGTTTTCAATGGGGTTCAAGTCTAGAGATTGGGGTGGCTATGACAGGGTCTTGATCTGGTGGTCCTCCACCCACACTTTGATTGACCTGGCTGTGTGGCATGGAGCATTGTCCTGCTGGATAAACCAATTCTCAGAGTTGGGAAACATTCTCAGAGCAGAAGGAAGCAGGTGTTTATCCAGGATGACCTTGTACTTGGCTTGATTCATGCGTCCTTCACAAAGACAAATCTGCCCAATTCCAGCCTTGTTGGAGCATCTACAGATCATCACCGATCCTCCACCAAATTCCACAGTGGGTACGATACACTGTGGCTTGTAGGCCTCTCCAGGTCTCAGTCTAACCATTAGACAACCAAGTGTTGGGCAAAGCTGAACATTTGACTCGTCAGAGGAGATGACCTTACTCCAACCCTCTACGATCCAATCCTTATGGTACTTTGCAAACTTCAGCCTGGCGCTTCTCATTGATGAAGAGCTTTATTCTAGCTGTGCATGACTTCAGCCCTGCCCCTAGGAGCCTGTTTCAGACAGTCCTCGTCGTGCACCTCACCCCAGCTGCTGTTTCACATTATTTTTGTAGGTCACTTGATATCATCCTACAGTTGTTGAGTGACATTCAAATGAGTTGATGTTCTTCTTAGTCAGTGGACAGTCATTTTGCCCTCTGCCGGTCTGCAGCTTTGTTGTCCCCAATGTCTGTCACTTGACCTTTTTCTTACAAACCGCCATCTTTGAAATTTTCAGGATGGAAGCAACTTGATCCTCACTGTAGCCCTCTGTCAGTAAAGCCACAATTGAACCCTTCTTTTCTTGACTCAAAGCTTTTCGTTTCAACTCTTTTGTCGTGCTGAAGAGTCATTTTTTATTCAAATTACCTGAGGTATTACTCGCACTGTTTTTGCCATCCAGCTGGTCCTGTTGCAAGAGGATAGTGATGACCACTGCAGGGGTTTTTGTACTTTTCCTCGTTAAATTAGATTTGGTTCAGGTAATCATCTAATAGTACCTCATTAAGTAAAATGAGATGTGCCTGTGTTAGAATTTAACAGACACTGGAATGGAATGGCTGCCAAACATGTAGGGTTGCTAATCAAAGAAAAATTTGGAGTGGTCTCTTAATTATTTTCAGAGCTGTATATTACAAATTCTCCAAGTGTATGCAAATTTTTGAGCACAACTGTATTGACTCCACAGCCTCCCTCAGTAAACTGACTCAGCAGCCTCTAAGTGTATGTTGGTATGCTGACTTAACAGCCTCTACCAGTATACTGACTCAAGAGCCTCTCTCAGTATCCTGACCCCACAGCCTCTCAGTATCCTGACTCAACAGGCCCTTTCAGTATACTAATTCAGCAGTCTGAGTATAGTGACTCAACAGCCTCTTAGTATACTGACTAAACAGCTAAACAGTATGCTCTCTCAATAGCCTCTTTCAGAATACTGACTCAACAGCCTCTTTCAGTATACTGACTACAGCCTCTAAGAATACTGACTCAGTAGCCTGTCTCAGTATGCTGAATCAACAGCCTCTGTCAGTATGCTGACTCAACAGCCTGTCTCAGAATACTGACTCAACAGCCTGTCTCGATATGCTGAATCAACAGCCTCTCTCAGAACACTGACTCAGCAGACTCTCATTACACTGACTCAACAGCCTCTCTCAGTATGCTAACTCAACAGCCTCTCTCAGAATCCTGACTCAGTAGCCTGTCTCAGAATGCTGAATCAACAGCCTCTCATTACACGGACTCAACAGTCTACCTCAATGGGAAAGGGAAGTAAATTCCGTGTTTCCAAAAAACAGCCTTTCTAGAAGTAAGGGGACAACAACAAACAATAATTTGCCCCTTTATTGTCTGTCCAGATTGTGCTCTTCTGCAGGAATGAACAAAACAATAGCCTTATTTTCCAAAGTGAAATAAAAGTTTACTGAAAGTCAGCCTAAGGATGTTGTGGGTTTTTGCTGCAGATGTCCAGATGGTCTCTAGTTATTCAGCTTATACTGACTGTCCCACTCCAAATGGCCCTCCGCCTCCAGAAACATAAATCTCATACAGTCAACGAAGACATACACACACAGAGACACACATAGATTCAGATTTACTCCCTTTGTAGTAAATGCTTAGAGTAAACACTCTCTTGTTTCCAGCCTCCTGTCATCCACTGCTGTTTCACAGAGACAAGTTCAATCTCTCATCTGATTACCTGCAGGTGTTTCCACCAGGAAACGGCAAGATATTATGCATCTCTTTCTCTCTCTGTCTCTCTCTCTCTCTGTCTTTCTGTGCCAGGACTCTAAGTGAGTAATTATAATAATAGCCTTTGGTTGGTAATCACAGTAAACACCTGTAACCTGGGCTGATTTGAAAGGCAGATTAATGCTAATCTGTTGTTGAAACATGCCAGCCTTGTTCTGAAAAACACTGCAACAGACAGGGTTACTCTGATGCTCTGCTTTGAAACACACAAAGGAGGGAGGAATAAGTACACCTTCTCCCCACTTCTTGCCTTCTTTTTTGTTTTCTATTATTTTCTTCACCATCGCTGCTTTCTCTATCCTGAAATCTCCTGTTATTATCTGATATGTTCCCTACTTCTCTTAGTAATCTTTTACCTCGGTAAAAATAATTTCATACATGCCATCTGGGATTACTGCCGATGTGGTTGAGACATATTTGGGCATCACTGGGAGTTTCCGTGGCATCCTTGCTGTCTGTTCCGTGGCATCAGCTGTAGGAGATTCTGAGTCATCCCTCTAGCTCTGTTTTCCTCTCTCACATTCACCCTCCCTCCCTTTCTTTTTCTTCTCTCTCACTCTCTTTCTTACTCTGTCACACTATCCCTCGTGCTCTCTCAATCTCCCTCCCTCTCTCGTTCTCACTTCCTCTCATTCTCAATGCGCTCTCTCTTTTTCTCTTTGATGAAATTGCACCATTCAACACAGTTTTATATCAGGAATGGATACAGTCTCCAATAAGCTTGAGAGGAACACACCAAACTGAGGAACACCATCTAATAAATAAATTAAAGACAGATGCAGGGAAAACACAACTACCCCAACCTGTATGAACAGCTGTCTAGTGTGGTCATTGTCCCAACATGTTAGAGGACAGCAGTGAAAGCAGAGGGATGGGTAAGATATTAGAAGTTGTCGATTGTGTGTTTAGTTAGGTTTTAGGTTAGTAAAACCTGAAGAATGAGTTCCTAAAAGATATTTAGGCAGGTTCCCACGAGGGAAAATATAATGTCCAGCTTAGTGTTTTGTTTTAGGGAAAAACTTGCAATTGGGGATAGTTTAGAAGGCTTACTTTTAAGCATTAATAGTGAGGTTTAGATGGTAGGGCTAGGTTATGTATAGGCATGGTAGTTAGTTATTTTGAGGTTTAGGTATATGGTGGGGTCAAGGGTAAATGTCAGATTAAGAACCAGGAACATGGATCTCTGAGTCATGGTAAGGTTTCAGATCCCTACAAGTATAGGAAGGAAATTGTGTTAGCGTGTCTGTGTGATCCAGTTCTGTGTCTACATGTGACCCCACAGAGATAATAAATCCTGAAAAATAAATTCACAAAAGATATATCACTAGGGAAAATTGTAGGGAAAAAACCTACAACTGGGCATAGTATTATAAATACAAAATGTAAGCATTACAGGTTAGGCATTAGGTTTAGGTTAAATTTAGGCATATAGGTTGGGATAATAATTTTAGTTAGGTTAGGTTATTGTTCTGTGTAGGTTTAGATTTAGGATAAGTGTAGGGACAGTTTTATGGCTATAGGATAGGGAATCTGGATTTCTGGACCACACAAAGACAGAAAAACAAACATGTGCGTGTGTGTGTGAGGGATCAACCCATGCTTTACCTCGAACTCCTCCTAATCTGCCAACATCTGATATTTCCTTTGCTCCAGTGTTTCTCAGCGTCGTGTGTTGCAGTGCAAGCTGACTCTGCTGTATCTAAGATGCTCTAGACCTGCACACATTTGAACTCCAACACCTTATCAATGCAGCACACTCTCATTCCAATCTATCAGCTACTGGAAGGTGTATGTTATTAGCGCTCTACTAATGTGACTGTGAAGGGGCATCAGTCAGGCCTAGTCAATACAGTGGGGCAAACACAGGGTACCTGGACGTTTTATTTGCATTCAATCAGTCTGGCTCTGAGTAGCTCATGATGAATACCGCATTTGTCTCTCTTAATACATCACTTCCTTACTCTCTTAGCGACAAATTGTCTCTTAAGATTCATATCAGAGGCTCACAGTTTTTCATGAATCGTATATTGATGTTAATGAGAAGTTTGCACCATGTACTAGGAGGAGGTACTGTGATTATCCAGGGCCTACGTTCAGCAGCCAGAACAACGTGTGCCCATGGCTCTGCCACTTACTGCCTGTGTTGGGCGATTATGTTGGGAAGTAGATTATGTAATGATGCGATATGGCCCTGAAGTAGAGGGACTATTGACGATCGCTTAGTTTTAAGGTTCTGCCTTTGTCAGGACCACAGGTCTAGAACTGAATGTGTGCTGTGTTCCTCTCAACTACTCAACATGGTTGTGAGTGTGTGTCGGTGCATGTGTGCATATGTATAGAGGTCGGGTTTGAGAGAGAACAAGAGATAAAAGACAAAGAGAAGATGAGAAAGTGACAGAATTTGAGATTAGAGAATGAGAGTGATTGAATGAGAGAGGTTGAAGAAGGGAGAGAATAGATCAGCCTTATCCAGCGGGTCACCCCAGATTGTGGATTGGACAAAATGAGAAGGAGAACAAGTTGGTCTGAACCCCCTTGCCTCACGGCCCCTCCTCTTCCTCCTCTCCCTCCTCCCTCCACCACTCACTCCTCTCTTCACTTCCAACTGAGTCATAGACCTGCAGCTAACAGTGTTTAATCTTTCTTTCTCTTTCTTTCATAATGTGGCCTGATGTGACATTTAGCTGACATAATGACATAATGTACTACTTTAGCCTTTCCACTGCAGCATGTTCACTTCCATGTTTTCACATGGCTACATTCTCAAAAATACATCTCAGCTGGCCGGAACAGGGACATTTCCGTATATTCATAATTCATCATTTCAGTATGACCGAAATGTCACACTCATTTATTTAGTTCCTTTAGTATACCTTACCTGGGAAAGAGAATAGTTTTTTCAGACCCAAATGTGGTTAGAGACATGGATTAGCACACAAGCCATTGGGATTCGATCCTCACTGCGGACCAAAAAAATGAAGTATTAGGATTTGTTCTGGTTTGACTAATTGGTTTGACAATGCAAGTAAACAGACACCACATCTCTACACACGTATCACATGCACCCACACCCGCTGTTTAAATAGCGTTCTGGTTAAAGGACAGTCTGTCACAGAGAACAGCGGATTGAATCCAGCTTGGCCAACAACATTCATCCCTGCTAATGGTGGGCCGGCATAACTAGTCTTGCCTGGTTCCTTTTCATGTTTGGATAGTGTGTATTGTCCAGACAGAGGTAGTGTGGTTGGTCTAGTTTTTGTGGGGACTCTGTACTGTCCAGACAGGAGTAGTGTGGTTGGTCTAGTTTTTGTGAGGAGTCTGTACTGTCTAGACAGAGGTAGTGTGGTTGGTCTAGTTTTTGTGAGGAGTCTGTACTGTCTAGACAGAGGTAGTGTGGTTGGTCTAGTTTTTGTGAGGAGTCTGTACTGTCTAGACAGAGGTAGTGTGGTTGGTCTAGTTTTTGTGGGGAGTCTGTACTGTCAAGACAGAGGTAGTGTGGTTGGTGTAGTTTTTGGAGTGTGGGCTGTCTGTAGAGGCCAGTCAGGCAGAGATAGTGTGGTTTGTGTAGTTTTTGGGGTGTGGGCTGTCTGTAGAGGCCAGTCAGACAGAGATAATGTGTAGTTTTGTGGGGTTCAGTATAATCCAGTGTGTGTTCATATGTTCTCTATATGAGATACAAAGCATTGCTGGGAGGTTTTTCCTCTCTTTCCATTATCAGTCCTTTTCCCTTCTGTTTTGATATATGGTGTTGGGAGAGATGATGGAAATAGATAGAGGCTGATTATATGACTTACTGAGAGAGAGAGAAATGGTGAGTGAAAAAGAGAGCCCTGCGGAGATTTGGCTGAGAGAGAGAGAGAAAACCAAGAGATTTGACTGAAAGAGGGAAAGCCAGGGCTAAAATTTGCTATCTTTTAGAAGTCAGAACGAGGAGCTGCACTGGCATCGCATGGCTTCCTCCATGCCTGTCACAATAATAGATGGAGAGATAGGAGGATGAAAACAGATGTAGAGATAGGAGGATGAAAACAGATGTAGAGATAGGAGGATGAAAACAGATGGAGAGATAGGAGGATGAAAACAGATGTAGAGATAGGAGGATGAAAACAGATGTAGAGATAGGAGGATGAAAACAGATGTAGCGATAGGAGGATGAAAACAGAGATGTTGAAATACAAGGATGAATACAACTGTAAAGAAATTATTTAAACAGATGTAGAGATAGAACGATGAAAACAAAGATTCTGAGAAAAAAGGATGAAAACAGCATAAGATATGTATGGGAACAGATGTATACCGTAGATAGAAGAATATAAACAAAAATGTATAGACAGAAACATAAAAACAGAAAGAATGGATAGCTGAGAAGGGGTGAGGCAGTGTTAATTTAGTCAACAAAAAGTGACAAAAATATTATTTTTCAGTGGCAGTAGATGAGACTCTAACTGACTAAACAGATTCAGAAAAGACAACTAAAGTATTTTCCACTTTGGTTGGAAAAAAGGAGAAGACTCGTGACGAAAGTCTTGTATAACTACCATAATAGGATAGGAGGACTTTGGAAATAGAGCCTCTCTGTGTTTTTTGTCCAATCAAAAGCATGAATGGGCATAACAGATTAAGCTGTCTTTCTCATCCCCATGCTGCAGTGCTACAATTGTTGAAGACATGTCATGTCCGACCCAGGTCGATCCAAAGATACCTTCCCGACTGTTTTCCTATCTGGAGGCAGGATTGAATCGGTTCACTAGGGTTACTCTTCTGGTACAAACTACAGGTACACAAATACTACGAACATCAAAAGATGTCGGAAAGAGCATCCTTCCAATGCGACTATGTTGTTGTGCCAGGAGAAGTGTGTAGGCATATACTCAAATTTGTCTACGATCTAATACGCGTTTTTTAATATTCGGTACTCCGCTCTTTTCTTATATTTCAAACCAATATTACATTCATCTCAAATAAACTGCTCAAACAATAATACATGTGCAGTATTAACAATGCTGACAATGTTGCTAGCTAGCTAAAATGTGTAGTGAGAGTTGTTATATTCACACAAGCTTGATTTCTTTTCATTCTGATTATCAGTAAATGCTATCTTAACTGATTTAATTAGACAAATACATAGCATTTCAGTTGTTTCAAGTGTTTAAGTGTTGTTAAAAAGACTCATCCAATAATTTGTTATGCAGAAAAATGTGTTGGTCGAACAAGACTATGTACAGTATGTTTGTGTAATTAGAAGTCAGTGATGTTTACTATAATGAGGCAATACTTTTCATTAGACAAAAATGTGACTAAAATGTAAGGGCATTTTTGTTAACTAAAACGGTTCGCTGTTTTCATAATTTATAACCAGACTAAATCGTTTTTAAAATGATAGAAATGTGACAAAAAATTTAATCTATTTCAAAAACGGTTACTAAAATCAATACTGGGTTGAGGAGAAAAGGACAGTGTTTGAGTTAAAGGGAGAGTTCATACTGTTTCCTTCTAATTGTAATAACAGTAGCTCCCCGCTGCTGCTAAATTGTGATGCGCCACCACAGAAAAACAGAATATTTATGAAATACACTTTTTTTATCAAACTGAGTGCAGTTTACCATTACGCAATTTACTATCACACGACCATCATAGTAGCGCAACAGCGTCCTGCTCTCGACGACCCGAGTATCAAGCTAGCAAGTGAGGTCAGAAAAACATAAATGGCTGTGTTTGTCTACAAACAAATTTTTGTTTAACTACCAGTAAGTGGCTGTCACATTGTCATGGAAAAAATATTTGATCCCCTGCGGATTTTGTATGTTTTCCCACTGACAAAGAAATGATCAGTCTATAATATTAATGGTAGATTTATTTGAACTGTCAGAGACAGAATAACAACAATAAAATCCAATTGGTATCACACTACATCTTGAAGGACTGAAATCCTGCAGCGCCCATAAGGTCCCCCTGCTCAAGAAAGCACATGTACAGGCCCGTCTGAAGTTGCCAATGAACATCTGAATGATTCAGAGGAGAACTGTGTGCAAGTGTTGTGGTCAGATGAGACCAAAATCAAGCTCTCTGGCATCAACTCAACTCGCCATGTTTGGAGGAGGAGGAATGCTGCCTATGACCCCAAGAACACCATCCCCACCGTCAAACATGGAGGTGGAAACATTATGCTTTGGGGGTGTTTTTCTGCTAAGAGGACGGGACAACTTCACTGCATAAAAGGACGATAGACGGGGCCATGTATAATCAAATATTGGGTGAGAACCACCATCCCTCAACCAGGGCATTGAAAATGGGTCATTAATGGGTATTCCAACATGACAGTGACCCAAAACACACGGCGGGGTCTAAAACACTGCTTTTACCCCTGGTTCCAGTGAACACAAACAACTTTAACGGTTGCCACATGTGTAGTACATTTGCATAGTCTTATAAATTGGTATGGAAAAGCCTCTGTTTTTGGGGCATAGTTATCACTCCCTATCACTGAAAATATTTTATTCACAGGCTCTCCAGTCCCACAAGAATGTCTGCCAAAGCCTAGCTAAATATGGAAGTGCCAAATTCATTGTCGCATCTAAAACTATTTTCCCCTTTATCTTTTGAAGAAAAAAAAACAATTTCTATTAAAAAGTAGACCGACAACCAGATTCTACGGCTTAAGACCCACATATGGAGCAGAACATTACCAGAGGTTTCCAAAATGAATGCTATTTAAGAACCAAGTGCGTGTGTGATTGCGCTGAAGCTTTGTTCTGCTGTCCCTGCCTGCTGTTCCCAAATGCTGACACCTTGTGGTCAAGGGCTGGCTAAGCTGACTTGAATTATCTGCCAACATCGATCCAGATTCGTTCAGAAGGATAGGTGAATGGATTTTGTCTTCAAATAAAGTATGTTTACAAGTCATTTTATGGGGTATTTTCTGCAAAAGAATGCTCATCTCAGGCTATATTTGTTTACTGGATTCAGACTAAGTTTTTGGATGGTCAATCAGACACGCTACTGTTTTTCTTAATCAGTTGTCTTGTAAAGGGCCTCATCATGCATAGCATAGCCATGGGAAGTACGAACCTCTGACGAGATATTTTGTAATTATTTTGTTATTCAATTGTCCGCTACTAGCGCACTCATTTGTTTAGTTTTCAAATCATGAAGATTGAAACAGGTGATGTGTTATGGTAACATGCAGAGATTAATGTAGTAAAAAAAAGTAGCATACAGAACTGTCCAGGGAAGTCTCAATAGATGGGAAGTCTCAATAGATGGGACAACGATAGTACAGTTCCCTATAAAGCGTGTATGCTTTCAGTCAAATGACACATGCTATAGAAAATAGATTTAGGGAGTTGAAACTGAAAAGTGAGTAGAGAAACACTAAAGTCTGACTTTCTCGTTGCCTACTCTGACTTAGACCTCATCGCATGTCACTGGCTTGTTGCTTTTATCAGATGCCTGGGAGGAAGTTCATGAACAGTTTTTGAGAATCGTTAATTGAGGTGCAGTACTTAGGTTATTATTAGGTCATCATATTAAGACAGTATAGTCAAATGATGTTAACAAAATTAAGTTCACAAGCAAGAGAGACTGGTGTATAGGAAGAATTTTCTTTTGCAATACATTAAAAACACGTTTGTAGCATTTCACACATCAAGGCCTTCACCCCGCTGTTGGTAAAAAACAGTTATGGAAACACTGGTTCAAGATGTTGGCAGTGGAGTCATTTATCTAGATGGTCGTATGAAGCAATTGTACAATAGCAGTTTAATTTCGTGGATCAGTTTGTCAATGGGAACAGGTAGCATACAAGGGTTCCTGTAGATTTTCAGTCATAGCAGAGGCTCATGAAACAGCCATACTGGACACATAAAGACATAAGAATTGAATGCACCTGTTCATTTCACTCAAGAGAAGTAGATACATTTCATCATTGTAACTATCATGTTGACAGAAAATATAACTCCGTACACTGCATGCACAATTATTAAGCCAGTGAGTATTCTGGTCATATTTTTATTTCTATGCACATTTTCTAACTCCCTACAAAGTATTAGTGTAATGAGGGAGGGTGTGGCAACAGTGAATAACATCTATTATCAAGGTGTGCATAATTATTAGGCAGCTTTATGATCTCAGGTAAAATGAGCAAAAAAAGAGATTTAACTGACACCGAAAATTCATAAATTGTAAAATGCTTTTCAGACAGATGCAACACTTGAAATAGCTAAACTATTGAGGTGTGACCTCCGGACAATCAAAGGTTTTGTGGCGAATATTCAACTGGGGAGCAAAAAACATATAGAGAAAAGACGCAAATTAACTGCAAAAGTCAAAAGAAGAATTAAACGTAAAGCTACGAGGAAGCCATTATTTATACATTGCATTGGAAATGCAATGTATAAACTGGGCAAAGAAATACCCGATTTTTCAAAGGTTTTATGGACAGATTAAATGAGTGTGAATCTTGATGGACCAGAGTTATAGGCCCGTGGCTGGATCACAAATGGACACAGGGCACCACTTCAGTCAGGCTCCAGCCAGGTGGAGGAAGGGTACAGGTATGGGCTGCTATCATTAAGAATGAGGTCGTTGCACCTTTTCAAGTAAAAAATTGACCAAAACTTAACTCCCAAACCTGCTGCCAGTTTCTGGAATATACTTTCTTCAAACAGTGCTACAGGAAAAAGTCCTCAGCATTCAAGAAGGCCATGATCTTCACTTACTCCATTACATGCATCCAAGTTCTCCACTGCTTGGCTAGCCAGCAAGGGCCACAAAGATGCCCGAAATAGCTCTGTACTTTTATGTATTTCCCTGAGGAAGACCAAACTCAGTTTTTCTTTTGTTAAACATTCAGGTTTGAGGTTGAATTATATTTTGGATTGACTGAGAGCATTGTGTTTGTTCAACAATAAAATACATCTTGAGGAGTACGATTAGCTTATAATTGTGCACCCAGTGTAGTTTATTTGCGTTGTAGCAGATAATACGACTGTTTTCATGTACAAAGTTCCAACACCATCGTCAAGTTTGCAGACGACACCATGGTGGTAGGCCTGATCAGGGACAATGATGAGTCAGCTGACAGGGAGGACGTCAAGTGTCTGGCAGCATGGAGCGCTGACAACAACCTCGCCCTCAATGCAAAGAAAAACAAGGAACATATTGTGGATTGCAGGAAGTCTAAAGGCTGAAGTCACACCCCAGTTCTCATCAATGGCCCGGAGTGCGTGTCCAGCTTCAAATTTCTGGGTGTCCACATCCCCGAGAGCCTCTTCTGGACTCTCAGCCCCGGTCAAAAAGGCACTGCAGTGTCTGGACTTTTTGAGGAGGCTGAAGAAGTCCCACTTGTCATCTCAGGTCCTTGTAAAATTCTACCGCTGCACAATTTTGATCAACTTTGACACAGTGTGGTTTGGTGGATGCTCTGTGGCCAACTAGAACGCCCAATAACAGGGGATAAAAACCACCCAGAACATCACTGGTGCCCAGCTCCCAGCCATGGACCTTCAGCACAAGCAGTGTCTGCTCAGGTCATGCGGCATCATCAAAGACACTTCAGACCCATTTCACAAACTGTTTTTCTTCATACCATCAGGCAAGTGGTACAGGCCTCTTCGTTTCCCACACCAGCAGGCTCAGGAACAGCTTCTTCCCATCTACTGTAACCCTGCTGAACACTGTGACCCATCCCATCACTATCGACACCCACCCACCCATTGCTCACGACAGCCTCTAAGGGACATCGTTACACTAGTCCCTTGAACTGCTTGTCTACCTCTGGAACCTCATTGCTGCTAACCCTGCATTTCAGTTCCACATGCCACCTTGCACATTCAATTTGCCTGCACTGCACATTCAGAATTGCCATTGTAATTGCTTTTCTTTTTTTTGGGATGTTACATGCATATATCTACCTCGGAACCTCATTGCAGCTATCCCCACATTTCAGTTGTACAAACTACTAACTTGCTCAATTGCGGTCAGAACTGTCATTTCTACTTTCATTTGCCTCATTGCACAACTATTCTTTCCTACTTGCACATACATATGCTTAATACTTCTATATTTGTATATTTTCCGTCCTCTTGTATTTGCCTTCATTGCTCATTTAGAACTACCATTTAGCACTGTATTTGCCTTCATTGCAAATACATGTTACTATTACATTCCACTAGTAACATACACTTTAGGTAATACTTGTACATTTCCTACCCTTTTCTAGTTGCAATTCTGGTTAGATGCTAACTGCATTTTGTTGTATTGTGCTCATACTGTTCAATGACAATAACACTGGATGTAATCTAATAGTAGTGCTGGGCTGGGTACACAGATAGCACCATTCAAAGTGCTCCCAGGGGGGGCTGGCCTCCTACCAAGGTCAGGATCAGGGGCTTAGAAGGGACCATACCTCTTCACATGGTGGACAGTTGGAAAGGCTACAACAACAAAACAAAGATGTACCACTGGCTCTGCCCGTGCCCTGCCCGTGCCCTGCCGACTTGCTGTATCTCTGCAGCTGTCTGTCTGTGTATCTGTCCGTCTGCCTGGAGTCTCTGATAGGATCAACAGATTATCAGATGAGTCAGTATAAAATATTCGACTATTTGTTTTTGTCATCCAACTTCAGACCATTAGGCACGTCCCCATAGTTACACGGCAGGGTGTGTATTCTGGGGGGATAAGGGCAGGGTACGGGGGGGTTTACCTCTCACTGTGTTAAAAAGGCCTTCATCAAAGAAGCCTACGCAACAACTAGTGTGCTTAATACTGAAGTATAAAACAGTGTTTTATATCTATGCAAATACCGTCAGTGTGCATTACTGTGTGTAGACATGTCCGACATGATACTCTGACCCCTGATGTGCTTTATGGGGTCTCTGCGCAGCCCACTTTAAGTGTAGTGTACGGATGGTTTGCCCTAGTCAGAGAGCAGAGGAACCACTCTGCCAAGTCCCTCATTTATCAACACAGGAGAGGTCAGCTCTTTTCTCTAATAGCCCTGTAAACCCTGCCTGACAGAGAGGGGTGGGGAAAGAGAAAGAATAGCACTCTTCTTGGTCTCTGAGGCAATACTCAGGCAAATTCTTACACCGATACAGTTACCAGGGGAGTTTGCCCACTCTCCCATTCCCATATCCCTCTCTACTCTCCCTATTCCCTCTGTCTTCTGCTTGAAGACACATTTACTCTGTAAAATCTGTGAATGGACTGGACTGTAGGTGTTGTCCAGTTGAAGCTATTCCCCATTGACTGAAACCCAGCCTGTCTATGCAGAATTGCACAAGCCTGTTCGTTGAGATTGATGTCTCCATATCAACAACTTCCCCCTTAGCAATAAGCCAAAATGGTCTGTACGGCCAGCAGGAAAGGTTCAGTTGATCAGTGGAGCTGTCCTAGTGCAGTCGGGTGCTGCCAGGTTGGTGGGCTCCCTAAATAATCCTGCAAGGACCCATAAAGGGCTGGGCCCAACCCTTTTCAGAACTTACATTTCCTTTAAATGGTCTTGTAAAAGTTGAGTATGACCACTATTTTGTGAGTGTGCGACTGTTGGCAGCTTGGGGCTCATCCCACAGTGAGAGCCAGTAAGAGGCAATAAGTCTTATTCCCTCTGATTTACACCAGCACAACAGGAGAGGGAACCTTACCTGAACATAAATCAACTTCTACCTGCCTGCTACGGCCTCAGGGAGGAGAGGCCAGTCACAGCACTTCATCTCATACAGCAGCCAGGGACGGACAGAGAGAAGGAGTTTAGGAAGGAGGTGGAAGGAGTAAGGATTTGGAGGTTGAAGGAGTGAGGAGGAAGTCTAAAAGCTGAAGAACTTAAATGCTGAAAATCAGTCTTCTGAGTCTCCTGACCCCTCCCCCTGCTGTTTGATTGGGCCAGTTCGTTAAGCGTGGCCTGGGGCTCCGGGCAGATGGATAACTCACTTAAGGTCCAATTAAATTGTCTAAAATGTGCAGATTCTGCCCACGTGGGCGGTACCAGGCCATGCAAAACAGGGTCTACAAGGAAAGTGTGGTAGGGGTTGCAATTCATCCTGAAAGTTATCCTATGGATGACATGGATGGTGCTCACTCTTCTCCATAGCTTGTCAATCACCCTTCTAGACAAGAACACTGAGGAAACACTACAGAGTAGTAGAGGAGAGGAATTTATAATTACCGGACGATTATATCATTATATAATGAAGATTCTGAGGGAGCACAGACACACAAAAAAACGTCCTGCTAAGATGGATGGACTCAGGAATACTGTTACACCAACATAAAGAGAGTCCAGACACGCTGCGTATAGATGAAGCAGGGGGATCTGTACCGCAAATCACCCACACCTCTCCCATCCATACGTAAAGAAACACACACATGTTGTGCAGCCTGCAAGTGTGATATGATTTATAGCCAGCCATATCTAATAGATTGCCTGGGCACTTGAGAAATTATGAATAGAAATGAATTAGCCTTCAGCGACCCTGCTGTCCATTGGGCTGTCCATGGTCTGCTCCCCCTTCAACACACACAGCCATACAAACGGCCCCAGACAGAGGAATAATCCCATTGGAGGTAATTAGAATCTAATGGAAAATCTGCCTGCCTGTCCGGACAGCCCCCTTACATCCTGACCCCACCCGTTCTCTGTCTTGTTCTCTCTGTATCTGTCTCTCTTGTTCTCCCTCTCTCACACACATTGTGTCGTTACAGAGTAAATACGGATTGTGATGGGTTTACTCCAGGTGGTTGTGTTGCTGTTTGAGAGATGTAGTTCTGGGAGACCACTTTACCGTGTCCAAGCGGTCATTTGGGTGATGATGACCACACTGAGGCAGGGAATCAGCCTGTCCACCGGGCATGTCAGCGTCATGCCTCTCCAGAAAAGGACGGTGCTGAACCACGACCGCCGCCCGTATCGTCTCCTCCGCCCGTATCGTCTCCGCCGCCCGTATCGTCTCCTCCGCCCGTATCGTCTCCTCCGCCCGTATCGTCTCCGCCGCCCGTATCGTCTCCGCCGCCCGTATCGTCTCCTCCGCCCGTATCGTGTCCTCCGCCTGTATCGTCTCCGCCGCCCGTATCGTCTCCTCCGCCCGTATCGTCTCCGCCGCCCATCTGTCTGGTTGCATCACACTTGGATTAAGAGTTGAGCCACTTTAATAACAGCAGATGGCTTGAACAATGGAACAGGCAATGGAAATGGTTCTGTTCTCTGAGACTTTCTCTCTCCTACCAGTGCAGAATTACATAGATTACCCACCAGAACATTGCTGTAGGCGAGAGAAAGTGAGAAAGAGCGTTTAAGTGAGTCAGTTTGTCTTGGTTCTCCCGCTGTGAGAGTTTGGCAAATAATTGTTATTTTCTCAGTCTTCCGCTCGGGTTTCCTAGTAGAAGACAGAGCCCCTCATCTGAGTCGGGGCCTGCCTGCGGGGCTGTTCTCTCTCTTCCTAGAGTTCACTCAGTCTCTCTTCCCTGCCTGAATACAGAACTTCTGTGGGCCATCAGATCTTTTTAGCTCACAGTGTTCTGCTGAGCCCAGGGAATCTGTGGGTTAAGAGGTTTTCTGTTCAGGTGGGTCCTTTTAGCAATGAATGGAGAGGTTCAGTTTGGTAAGTTTCAATGCTAGGCAAGTAGAACGGTTTGTAAGGGTCTTAAAACGGTTAACTGGCTAAGTAGCGTTGTTTTGTTTTGGTTCGGTGGTACAAGGCACTTCAGCCCTAACCCGTACAATAAAACACTTTACTGTACAGACCCACACACACTTAGATATGCACATAATAAATGTTTGTACAAACAGTGTGTTCCCCTGGAGAGGACTGAATATCCATCATGTTAAATAGAGCCAGCTGGAAAACATACACTGTTCTGTAGATTTAACATGAAAGGCTTTCTGAAAATGGTTCTGACCTAGAGCAAAATCCTAAAACACACTTGGCAAAGAGCGTAAGTGAGGCATAAACATTAACACTTACTACAGATTACTACATGAAACTAACGAAACAGTTTGGTAGCTGGAGGAGAATTGGTTAAGTATTGGCAAACGACCAGATACACACACACACACACACACACATACACACAACACACCTCAGGTACATGCACACAAATAAACACATACATTTATACAGATACTAATTGCTTTCTCGACACCTCAGGATTGCCTTGTTCTGAATCACATTTACGTACAGAGGGCGTGTACACCTGCTTGAATGTCAGCTTATTTCAGTCCATCGTGGGTGTGTATTGTGTACGTGTCTCTACTTGTGTGCTTGTGTCTGAGTGTCTACGCATGTGTTTGTGTGTGTGCTTGTGTGTACGCATGCATGTTCCTATAGTAGCTGTGAGAAAGTGTCACATTGCTGTACTTCCTGACGTGTTTACTGAAACATCACTTCCCTCCAGACAGCAGTGTGATTACAGCACTGGCACTCCCCAGCCCCCTGCAGAGACACAGAAAGGACGACAGGCTTTAGCCGTTTGGGTGTGAGAGGCTTTAGTTGTGTGTGTGTGTGTCTGTGTCTGTGCGTGTGTGTTGTTTGAGAGGCAAGACATATGCATTTCTCTGCACCGGCAGAAACATCTGCTATAATGTGAATGTGACAAATTCAACTTTGAAACTTGGAGTGGTTTGATCCATCTGTCTAAGAGCTGCTGCTGAACCCTACAGACAACATCTGAACGCTATTCGCTTTGAAATCAAGGTAGTCTAGTTCAAGGGGCTATTTTCATGGCCCAATTCATACAGCAGAGCAGCGTATAAAGACGTGTGATGCATTTAGATCTGTGTGAGGATGTGCCACCTATCAGCCACCTTTAGGTATGAAGACTGGCCTTACAGAACTATTCAAATGCCTGTGTGTGTGTGTGTGTGTGTGTGTGTGTGTGTGTGTGTGTGTGTGTGTGTGTGAGCAAGGCCTAGGTGGTCAAACAGCCTTGGGCCGGTAATCGAACGGTCCCTGCTTTCAATCCCTGAGCTACAAGGTGCAAAAAATCTGTTGGAAGCCAGTTTACCCTAATTCCTCCCAGGTCATTCCCGTGAATCCGAATGGGTTTTTGGCCCACTCACCTGGTAAAATAACAGTAAAAAAGGAGACGGAGACTTAAGGGATGGGTGTCAGCGGCTTGGCAGGGATTAGAGACGGATCACGCTGAGCTCTAACTGCACACCACCAGGACATGATCGGTTTACCATCTGGCTTATGATGGTTTCTACGCTACAATAGTCGTATTTATATGAAAGAGATGCCGGATTTGCATCGGCGAGACATTTTTTTAATAATGTGAACAGCTGAAAATGACAATTGTAGCATGTCAATTTCTGAGATAACATCTCACATTTACTTCCTAGGTCACCCCTCATTCCATTCCCATACACACTGAGTGAGCCAGTGGATCTTACCATTTTAGACACACGGCGTATCTGTCAGGAAAGTGTTTCTCCCGTTTACGCTATTTCTCCCGTTTACGCTATTACATTTCATTAAATCTGTTGATGCAAATCGAGCAACAAGTTTGTTTCATCTAAATAAAATTGTTGAGTAAAAACGTGCTGAGACCATCCTTTCTCTCCTGGTCCACTGTACTCAGTATGCCTTGTACAGTAGGGGTAACCTGACCTCAACTACAACCCACTGCAAACAACCCATCTCTGGTAGGGAAAGAGTATAGAAAGATTCCTAATAAACATACTCAAAGATGCAGAAACAAAAATATAATACATTTTATAGCCCGACTTCACAGCAAATGACCTGGAATATCTAGAAGCACAGACAGTGAACGGCCTCTGGTCATTGGTGCATAGCACAGGACAATTACTATGGATTTTCCACCTTGGGTGCTATGGCACAACAAATCCAATGTCTTTTTCCAGCTGGCTAGAGATCATGAATAGCATATTCCTTCCACACGGCAGAGCCCTGATCTAACTATGTAGACCGTATTCCAGCAGCCTGCTTACAGGGTGAAATATCTCTGATCGTAAAGTATTTTTAGCTCACCTAACAAGGAACAGATCTGAATGGCTGCTCGTATCCTGAATAGTGGATTTAAGTTTTACATGTGCCTGTCTCACCTTCCTGTTCAAACAGAGCGCGTGTGCGTGAGCGTGTGTATGTGTGTGTGTGTGTGTGTTTGTGTGTGTTCATGTAACGCCCCCCTCAGTCAGCTGTAGAGAGAGCCCTTGACTCTGGTTATTGTCAACTCGCTGTCTCACCGCCCCCCCCATCTCTCTCTGCAGATCTGATTATGACCTGGACTATGAGTGCTATCAAGAGGACTTCTATGACAGGTACGGTCCATTCGCCTTGCACCATGACTCACAAAAAACTCATAGGAGGATAGACGATGTTTAAAACACAGGCATCGGCCCATGTTGTCTCTATGTGTACTGCTGGCCCTCTCTTCTTCCGCGACCCGTCTGTCAGAGGGCTGTTTATCATGGGTCTCTGCTAACAACACTTTTTACTGCTAACCAACCCTTACTTTGTCTGGGTCTGCCTTCCCTGGACTATGTCCGGTGGTTGAAAGCAACGCATGTAGCAACGCATACTAAACCACGCACACACATACACACACAATGAACAAACACATGGAGGCCTTTGTAAGGAATCCAGCCACACTAACCCCAGCTAGAGGAGGAAATTATGAATCAGACAAAACTTCTCCAAGTGCAGCAGCCCATATTAAAAGTTGTGTTAAAGCTCAGGTACGTTTTCAGTGGCTTCACCCGAGGTTGGACCGTGGGTCACAGTAGAAGCTGTTTAGTTCACTTCAGTCTGACTCAATGCTCTTTAGTCAGGCAATATCTGGTTTAGACTGTGCCTGGCCCAATATCCACAAAGAAACAGAGGCCACTGAGGGAATAACACCGGCGTTTAAAGCAATGTACTTTGTCTTGTGCTGTTTATGAGCCTCTTTTGTCTGTTCTGTTTTTTTCTGTCTATTTTGTCTGTTCTCTATCTGTTTTTAATAATTGAAAATAATTAAATGGTGTAACCCAGGTTAGCATGGCACAAACCTGGTCGAAATGGTGTAACCCAGGTTAGCATGGCACAAACCAGGTCAGAATGGTGTAACCCAGGTTAGCATGGCACAAACCAGGTCAGAATGGTGTAACCCAGGTTAGCATGGCACAAACCAGGTCAGAATGGTGTAACCCAGGTTAGCATGGCTCAAACCAGGTCAGAATGGTGTAACCCAGGTTAGCATGGCTCAAACCAGGTGAGAATGGTGTAACCCAGGTTAGCATGGCAACAACCAGGTCAGAATGGTGTAACCCAGGTTAGCATGGCACAAATCAGGTCAGAATG
>JACXGJ010010588.1:0-21222 GCA_016801105.1 Esox niger
ACTGACAGGCTGATGCTAGGTCTCCATTTGTCCATTCGCATTTACTTTCCAGTAACTGACAGGCTGATGCTAGGTCTCCATTTGTCCATTCGCATTTACTTTCCAGTAACTGACAGGCTGATGCTAGGTCTCCATTTGTCCATTCGCATTTACTTTCCAGTAACTGACAGGCTGATGCTAGGTCTCCATTTGTCCATTCACATTTACTTTCCAGTGGCCGGACATCTGATAGTCTGCTTTTTCCCCTCAGCCTCTCGCTCACTTGCTGCCTTAGTCTTTCTTTGTCTCAGCCTCTCCATCTTCCTCTCAGTTTCTCTGGTGTTCCCAAATAAATAAATATTCTATTTATAAGCAAAACTAATGAAGTAGTATTTATAGCAGTAGGTTTTTAAAATATGTTCCCCCAGTAAGCCATGCAATGGGAGGTCATTAGAAAGAGGGCAGTGTTACACAAACGTCTGCTTTGTACTGCACTGAAAAATGCGCCATTTCTTCCCAGGCCTCCAGAGAAGAGGCCACTGACCTTCTAATTTCCCCCCCAAACAGCAGCACCTCGGCTGGGTGGGGGAGAGGATTGGATGGATAGAGGGGAGACGTTAGCCCCGGTCACAGAATACACAGGGGGTCTAATGCTGGTTGGACAGACCACAAGGAAACCCTTCATGGATCTTACAAAGACGCGCACACACAAACCCACACACTTTATACTACGTACTAAGCACACACACACATAAACATAATAACGACATAATGGACACCCCAAATTTGTACACAGTATTTTCTCTGCAAGGTTAAAAAAAAGACATTGAAAATACATAAAACATAAAAATATGTTGTTGTAAACTGTGCTTCGCCAAATGACATTCATTCATCTACGAAAGTGTTTCTGGTCTCTTCAATGTTTTCTAATGCTTAGCTTTAGATAGGAAGGAACAGGCTAGCTTCTTAGAGTTTGTGAGACATAAGGAGCCGTGTTAACATGCCACTTCACTGCCCCGTTTGTTTATCAAATTCCAAATATTTTTCCCCTCCTGGAAACACATCTTACGGACCATCCCAAATGGCAGCCTATTCCCTACACGGATTCTGGTCAAAACCAGGATGCCACTTTGGGAAGAGGGTGCCATTTAAGACCTAAACGTGATGTTGGCTGGAAGAGGACATTCTGTTTCATGTAGCCAAGCTATCTCTTCATCTGCCCCTCCATCACTCTCTCAGGGCTCCAGGGCATCTGACAGACCTTCTGGTGATCTCCAGAACACTTCGAATGAATCTGCACCACATTTGACCAGGGTCCATTTGGTATATGGGTCCATTTGGGACGCAGTCATAAACCATCTCAGATCGTTGCCTCAGACAGAGAATAGCAGAGGGGTGCGTTAACCAATCAGGTTAAGAAGCAGCTTTTGGCTTTGTCAAGTCTCAAACGCTGAAGGAAATTTCGAGCCATGCCATGCAAGCGTCATCTGGCCACTGACGTTCTTCATTGTGTAGGCCTAGCGCTTTCACAAAACAGACATAAATACCATCTGAATGTATTTGGGTTCACTCATACAAATGGAATGACACAGACTGTGATTTAATTTCTGTAAGTTCTATCTTCAGCGTGTTAGACAGATATTTTTGGTATCACGAGGTGAGATTGAGCTCCTTTGCCAGTACCTGAATCCCAGGGACCTTACCTTTAGAAGGGCACGCGGAGTAGATATGTCTTTAAGGTGTAGCTTGGACAAACACGCCTCTTTGTTTTATTTACAAATTACTGGACTTGGGATCTGGTTCTCAGCTAAATGTTCATTAAGTGGATTGACATGACTGTCATGCAGCCCTGTATCCTAGCCTGTCCATTGAGTAAAGACGCTTTGATTCTTACCCATAAATCTAAATAGAAATTTAACAAATGATTTGGTTCATACCCTTTCTGTGAGCTGGGTCTGTTTGACCAGAAGCTGGTCCCGATCCATCTTTGTCTGGGAAAGCTGCTCCTTCAGGACCCTGTTCTCCTCAAGAACAAAGGCGTCACTATCTGAGGTAAAGAGTATGCAGGTTTAGGTTTTAGGAATAGGTTTATTTCCACATCTTGGTATGCAGAAACATGCAATGTGTCAAATATATGATCAGCCTATCTACAAGGGCAAAACACGAGAAACTGCTATACCATCAGTCAATAACAGTCTTGTCTGCATAGTGAAGACAAAGACTTAGAGAGCTCAGGCCCAGAAGGCTGCAGTCTGTAAAGTGGCTGATTACAAAACTGCTCCCTTAAACTCCCAACATCATGTAAAGTCATGTGAAAAGTTATATGGAAATAACACTAAGAGATACTACTATGTGATTATTCCTTCAACAAAAAATCTACGTAAATCCGATTTCATACGTCCCAAAAAATAAGCACACCCTTTGCTTCAAAAGTGTTGTCCCCATCGGCTGAAATAACTTAATGTGGACATTTCTTGTAAAAGTATATCAGTCCTTTACATGAACTGTGAAGATGTTTTCCCACAGTTCTCTACAGTACAAAGTCAAGTGTGTCACGTTGAAGGGATTTCGTGAACGCACGGCTTGCTTCAAGTTCCACCATGGCATTTCAATAGGATTGAAATCTGGGCTTTGACTTGGCTGTTTCATAACAATCCAATCCTTCCTTTCAAGACATTCTGTTTTAGCTCCACTTGTGTGTTTTGGATCATTCTCCTCAAGACTTCTCTGATACCATGTGGTATTCATGCCATCATTCATTCCCTGTTGACAAGTTGGCCGAGCCATGAGGCAGCAAGGCAGTCCAAAACCAAACCAACACCTCCATGCTTTACGGTTCGTATGAGGTTCTTTGGTTCAAAAGATGTGTTTTCTTTTCACCAAAAATGTCTGGCAATGCAGCCAAACATCTCTACCTTGCAGTGATCTGTCCAGAGTACAATGTTCTAGGTGTTTTGGCCTTTACCCACGTGTTGTGTGGCAAACGCAGAGCTGTGTCTCTTCCTTTACCCACGTGTTTGAGCGCAGAGGCGTGTCTCTTCCTTGTCTCCCAGGTAGACCACATTCATGCAGTCTCTTTCTGACAGCTGATAGGCACTTGAACATTGCGTGGGACAGGAGTGGCCACGGATGGGTCTTGCTATGACGTGTTACCACACACCCATATGGTTCAGACCAAACCAGACTGAGTTTCCACCTCATTAAAATCTTTGCTATTTTCAGCATAAGGAAATTGCACTTCTATTTATTTTAATTATGTAAATGTTTTTAGAGTGACATTATATTGTGTAATTTGTTGAATTGGCTTAGCTATCAGTCAGTGTCTTTGGAATTTGAATCAGAGATTCATGTGTCCGACAACTTTCCAGGGGGTGTACTAACATTTTACATACACTATATAAACCTCGGTAGGCAATTATATTCTACTGCATCGAACTCTTGTTGTGTTGAGTGGAGACAGCAGGACAAAGGCACACAGGTAATCTCAATATAAGGCTTTTCACGTCAAAGATATGACACGACATCAAGCAACGACCGTAACATGTCATGTCTGGTGTCTGCGCATTGTGATCTCATCCGTCATGTCTGGTGTCTGCGCATCGTGATCTCATCCGTCATGTCTGGTGTCTGCGCATCGTGATCTCATCCGTCATGTCTGGTGTCTGCGCATCGTGTCGTCATCCGTCATGTCTGGTGTCTGCGCATCGAGTCGTCATCTGTCATGTCTGGTGTCTGCGCATCGTGTCGTCATCCGTCATGTCTGGTGTCTGCGTATGGTGTTCATCTCGCTGTGATCCAACAGAGGTACCTACCAGCAGGCTGTTCAGCCAGGTTCCTGGTGATGATCTGTCTGATCCGGGAGGAGACGGGAGATGATGCAGAGCGGGCAGGGGTGGAACCAGACGTGATAAGGGGCGTGGCCGGGGGTGTGGCCGCAGAGTCCAGTCCATGTCCTCCCTGGGTCACTGACGGGCTCCGCTCATCGACGCTGCTGCTGCCAGACTGACGCAGAGATGCCTCTAGCCTCTACCACAGTGACATGTCTCAACGTTAATATAGCTGTGGGCATGTCTGTGTGTGTGTGTGTGTGTGTGTGTGTGTGTGTGTGTGTTTGTGTGTGTACATGTGAATACAGTGTGTTGATGTCTACTGTGACATAACACCTTCATCCCAAGAACCTCCTAGAGTTACAGGGGGGTCAAAGGATCAGCAACCGTTCAATGCATAATTGTATACTCTGGTCCAACACAATGTATTCTCAGAAATCTCAGGACTGCACATTGTTAATATGGTGTGCAGCTTGTGTGGCTAAGGCAAATTCTTAAGAAAAACTGATATTTGTGGGGCAAAATTTCATCAGAATAAATTAGTGAGAAGGTTACTATCCCACCATCCCAATGCATTACACCTTCAGGAATGAATGTGTATTCCTATAATCAGGAATACACATCACATCGAACGGTGATGTTCCCTTCTTAACAAGCCAGAGCTTTCCTCCAAAAAAATCACAACTGCATGATTTGCAGATAAGGCTACATTTGCACAAACCTCAATCACAGCCTCCAGTCCAGGCGATGTGTTATATTCGCGTTCGTCTCCTTGAGAACTCATTGTCAAAATGGACTGAGGGTTTACTTTGACAATCTGCCCCACAACAGACAATTAGGGAAAATGAAAAAACACCAGTGCATAGGCTGGTTCAAAAACAATTCTGCGTATTGAAAACAGTGATTTAAAAACAAAGAGAAAATTTGCAATGCATTAATTAAAGTGCACGTCCTTTATATTTGACGGAGCATGAGCATTCTCCGACAAATATCGAGTCACTTTCTAGTCACCCAAAAACGTCAACAAAAAGTTTTAGCTTGATGGCTACAACAGTAGGAACCCGCGATACAAATCCGTGCAGAGGTTGCCTGGGTAACCGGACGCTCCGGGCTGTTTCCATGGTAATGGAATGTTGTCTTGGCTGTTGCCATGGTAAGAGGGACGCTCTGCGTTCAGTAATACAGAACAGGGTGTTATTTTGTCTTTGCGGGAAGAAACAAACTTTTTTGCGAGATACGTAATTATTATTCAAGATAATAATTATCTAGTGAGCCTGGCAACCCAGATTCCTGACTTGGGCTAAACACTGCATAGCGCGTCGGACGGATTCAGTTTAAGCTGTCTGGAAAAAGTATGCTAACAGCCGTTCCTTGTCCTGATCTTATATACATGTTGCTGACATTGATTGGCTTGTATCTATAATCGACACTTCCCTGCCTACATTTCGACCAGATGTCCGGGCACCGCTGTGTGCAAAATATTTCATATATTCTTTAAGAAATATATGTATTTGTGATTATTCTGATATAACAATTTCACCATCCATATCTTGTTTACATAATACGTTATATGATTTTGTTCAAAATTCTTGAAGACATATTTAGAAATAAATGTATTTGGTGTCTTCTAACTGAACATATATCTGATGTTTATTTAGTGTTTAATAGCTATTTGACATTTATGTATTGTCTTACAGGTAGAAAGAAGAGCATGTCAGTAGTCTGATCCCAAGGTAATGAAAGTGGGAAGTAGCATTTTAGTAGTGTTACTGCTTTTTAGAGACAAAAGGTCCCAACATTTTTTATGAATCGCTGTACAACTGAGATTAATCAAGACGAATTGTTAGATCAGACAGCCGATATGTGTTTCATGGGTCCTGTTCAACTATCACCTATGTTTTGTCTTAGTTTAGAAATAAACATTCTGCCACCCAATTCTTCAGGTGAAAACACTGGTTTCTAGGGTAGTCAGTTTTGTACCAGATCACAATGAGTCTTTTGACTACCCTGTCTACAAATTAAGCCACTATATTGTGATGTGGACAAGGTCAGGAAATATCATAAATGTTGGTAGTAGGTACAGTGGGGAGAACAAGTATTTGATACACTGCTGATTTTGCAGGTTTTCTTACTTACAAAGCATGTAGAGGTCTGTAATTATCATAGGTACACTTCAACTGTGAGAGACGGAATCTGAAACAAAATGCAGAATATCACATTCTATGATTTTTAAATAATTTATTTTCATTTTATTGCATGACATAAGTATTTGATTCATCAGAAAAGCAGAACTTAATACTTGGTACAGAAACCTTTATTTTCAATTACAGACATCATATGTGTCCTGTAGTTCTTGACCAGATTTCCACACACTGCAGCAGGGATTTTGTCCCACTCCTCCATATAGACCTTCTCCAGATCCTTCAGGTTTCGGGGCTCTCGCTCATAAATACGGACTTTCAGATCCCTCCAAAAATGTTCTATTGGGTTCAGGTCTGAAGACTGGCTAGGCCACTCCAGGACCTTGAGATGCTTCTTACGGAGCCTCTCCTTAGTTGCCCTGGCTGTGGGTTTTGTGTCGTTGTCATGCTGGAAGAACCCATCCATTCTCCCCTCAATACGGTGCAGTCGTCCTGTCCCCTTTGCAGAAAAGCATCCACAAAATATTATGTTTCCACCTCCATGCTTCACGGTTGGGATGGTGTTCTTGGGGAGTGGAGATTAGACCAAAAAGCTGTATTTTTGTCTCATCAGACCACATGACCTTCTCCCATTCCTCCTCTGGTTCATCCAGATGGTCATTGGCAAACTTCAGACGGGCCTGGACATGCGCTGGCTTGAGCAGGGGGACCTTGCATGCGCTGCAGGATTTTAATCCATGACGGCGTAGTGTGTTACTAATGGTTTTCTTTGAGACTGTTGTCCCAGCTCTCTTCAGGTCATTGACCAGGTCCTGCTGTGCAGTTCTGGGCTGATCCCTCACCTTCCTCTTGATCATTGATGGCCCACGATGTAAGATACTGCATGGAGCCCTAGATCGAGGGAGATTGACCGTCATCTTGAACTTCTTCAATTTTCTAATTATTGCGCCAACAGTTGTGGCCTTCTCACCAAGCTGCTTGTGTGCTTTTTGAATAAGTTAAAAATTACCACCAGAGTGTTTATTCTAAAATAAGGCATGCTTTAAACCACGCGCATCCTAGCTATACGTTTCTCCATTGGGCACTGAATGTCTCGGGCCATTCCCCACTTAGTTTTGATCCAGGGGGAATGGGTCCGACCACTGGGCGGGGTCCAGGAAGACAGAACAGGTTCCGCTGTAGAACCAGAGCCTTGGCAGGAAACATTCCACCTTCCAGCAGTTAGAAGCCCTGTTGTAGACTTCCACCTCCACGCCATAGTCTCCTTCCATGCCCTTCCAGTGACCCCCCGTGGCAAAGAGCTGACCGTTCACCGCCACCAGACTGCCGTTCTCATGGAGCATGTGAAGCAGCTGGACCTGAGGAATATAGGAGCGGCATGTTGGCACGTTCTACGAGCACAAATGAAAATCCGTTACACTGTCAGTCAATCATTCAGTCAGTCAGTTGGGATCAAATGATCAATCAATAAGTTAGTCAGTGAGTCAGTTAGTCAGCAAATAATTCACTTGGTCACTTAATAACGCACTCAGTCACTTAGTCATTCACTTAGTCAGTCAGTCATTTAGTCTATCACTTGGTCAGTCAGTCACTTAGTCAGTCAGTCACTTAGTCAGTCAGTCACTTAGTCAATCAGTCACTTAGTCAATCAGTCATTTAGTCAGTCAGTCACTCAATCAGTCACTTAGTCAGTCAGTCACTTAGTCAATCAGTCACATAGTCAATCACTTGGTCAGTCACTCACTTAGTCAGTCAGTCACTTAGTCAGTCAGTCACTTAGTTAATCAGTCACTTAGTCAGTCAACTAGTCAATCAGTCATTTCATCAGTCATTCACTTAGTCACTCAATCAGTCAAAATGTATCTGGTATATTAGTAACACTCCTGGATCCATATGTAATGCAAATACATTCAAATATGGTGATTGATTAGTCTGGCCAAAGCAAGTTGTTAAATTTAACATTAAGTAATTTAGGGGATACTCTTATTCAGGGCCAAATACAGTAGTGAATGTGAAGATGCTCATATTTCATTTTTGTACTGGCAACCAATGCCATGCTTTTACAGTCAGAGAGCCAGTCAGAAAGTATGCCCCCCAAAAAGTCTGTCCTTTTTTACCTCAGTAGTTGTCACTGTGATTTCAACAACAACAACAACAACAACCACTTTGAAGTGAAAGATTTTTACAATGTATTGGTATGTTTCTCCAACACTATTGTTTCCTTAACCTTAACTTTAGCCCCTAAACCCTAAGCCTAGACCTACTTTCTGCCACATGTTAGCGAGCGGGTCGTAGCAGTAGACCTTCTTGGTGTTGTCAGCCATCAGGTAGATGAGTCCCTCCACTGAGACACAGCGAGGGGAGGACAGATACTTTGGGAGGAAAGCGGAACAGATAATATTCCATGTATCTAGAGGACAGAGGAACACAAAAAATCTGTCAAAGAGTCAGGGAGAAATTTTGGCCCACTTTGACTAGGACATTCCAAAAATATTTCTGTCCTTAAATGCTTCTTATGTAGATTTGCTTGGATGTTTCAGATTATTGTCTAGTTACATGACCCAGCTTCAGCTCATGGATGAATGGCTTGACATTATCCCATAGAAATCTCAGATTACAAAGCAGAGTTTATGGTTCCTTCAATGATGGCAAGTTGTGCAGGTTCTGATTCAACAAAGCATCCCCAAACCATGACTCTGCCACCACCATGCTTGACCACTGGTATGAGGTTCTTAATGTGGAATGTGTTTGGTTGTTGCTAAACATAACAGGGCCTGTGTTGCCTAGAAAAATTATTTTGAGCAGTGGTTTCCGCCTTGTTACCCTGCCATGAAAGCAAATTTAGCTCAGTGTCTGATGGTGGCGTCATATATACTGGCCTTAGCTGAGGTAAGAAAGGCCTAAAAATCACTGGATGTGGTCTACAGATCACTGCCCAATGCAGAATTTGAGATCACTTCTACCCACAAAATCATCTGAACAAATTCAATGTTAAAATGCAAAAAATAAGACATTATTCACACAGTAATTCAAATTTCTACATGGTGCTGTTAATTAATGTTTCTTTCAAAGCCTATGAAGATGTCCAGTAAAATTTGATATGCAATAAAAATATCAGTCAGTGAAATTCGTTGTTCTGTTTCCTACTAATGGCTGGGTGAACTCATGTTTCATCAAATCACCAACATTCACATATTTATGCTTCGAATATAGTGGCTTTTCCCACGGCCAGGCCCGACTTTGGGTACACTTGCCACAAATGTGGTAAAGAGGTCTATAGAACTTGGACCCACGGCAAGACCCGTGGAAAATGTAAGCAAAATTTGGAGGCTATTTTCTTGTTGTTACCTATGACAGGGTTGTAGCACTGCATGGTAAGAGCGTTGTACTTGACAGCACAGGAGCCAATCACGTACAGCTTCCCGTGGCAGGCGGTGGCCGTGAAGTTAGTCACATATTTGACTGCAGGGCACGTTCGGGCCCAGGTGTCGTTGTAAGGGTCGTAATGTTCCACGTCTACAAAGTCCATTGTGGTGCCTGTGAAGAGAAGTATAGTGTTATAAATATACTGATATATTTTCGTTTCTTTTTCCCAAATGTGTCACTTTTTTCTACTTGTTTACTGTCCTACATTAACTTCTCATCTCACCTAGGCACATCATTTTTTGACTTATTTTGAACAGAAATCTAGGTGTTGTCAGCCAAGCCAGTGAAAAACAGATGACCCATTCGAGTTGAGTCCTCTCAGTGTATTTTCCATTTCACTTCTCTAGAGCCTCCGCACGGAAGAAAGCCTGTATTTATTTTCTTACCACCAATGACATATATCTCTCCGTTGAGGGCTGCCGAGGTGTGGTTAGTCCTGGGCCGTAGCATGGGAGCTACTGTCACCCATCGGCCCTCCCTGGTTATGTACTTCCAGGTCTCTGTAGTGGACCAAGTGTTGGATTGGGAACCCCTGGAGCCTCCTGAGGAGAGATAGATGGAGCGAGAGATTCAGGAGAGACAGATGGAGTGAGGGATTGTGGAAGAGAGGGAGGGCATTGAGGGGAAAAGAGGAGCAGAAAAGAGAGAGAACAGAGAACGTGATGGTAAAAGAGGAGTTTTGAGAGAGAAAAAAGAGAATATGAGAGAGACAGAAAGAAGGAAGGAAAGAAAGGAAGACTGTAGCCATCAGATCATTATCAACTATTCTAGACACGAAGAAATTTGTAATGTAGACATCAATTTCACTTATTGAGAAACACAAGAACGGCACACTAGAACTGCTTACTGAACACAATAAACTGAAATGAAATGCCTTGAATAAAAGCCAACCCACCTGTGACATAGACTTCATTATTCAAAGAGACCACAGCATATCCATACTTGTTGTGGTTGGGGAAACTAGGCAGCTCATACCACTGTTCTGTAAAGAGATGTGATTATGTAAGTATTACCACTGTTCTGTAAAGAGATGTGATTATGTAAGTATTACCACTGTTCTGTAAAGAGATATGATTATGTAAGTATTACCACTGTTCTGTAAAGAGATGTCATTATGTAAGTATTACCACTGTTCTGTAAAGAGATGTGATTATGTAAGTATTACCACTGTTCTGTAAAGAGATATGATTATGTAATTATTACCACTGTTCTGTAAAGAGATGTGATTATGTAAGTATTACCACTGTTCTGTAAAGAGATATGATTATGTAATTATTACCACTGTTCTGTGAAGAGATGTGATTATGTAAGTATTACCACTGTTCTGTAAAGAGATGTGATTATGTAAGTATTACCACTGTTCTGTAAAGAGATATGATTATGTAATTATTACCACTGTTCTGTGAAGAGATATGATTATGTAATTATTACCACTGTTCTGTGAAGAGATATGATTATGTCATTATTACCACTGTTCTGTAAAGAGACATGATTATGTCATTATTACCACTGTTCTGTAAAGACACATGATAATGTCATTACTATCACTGTAATTCATCAGTGAGCAAAAAAAGTGGGCATGGAGAAATGAATGGCTTCCTTCACCAATGCAATTCGGTTGCCGACACTCACCAAAAATGGCTCTTCAAAAAGAGCTGTTCTTTCACCACCAGAGAACCCCAGGGCCAAATCCTTTGGGAGATGAAAAGGAGATGAATGAGGAAGAGCAAACTTACGTGTCTTAGGGTTGTAGAAGCCACAGTTTCTAGGTAGCAGCCTGGTATCTCTATCTTCTTCATCGCCGTCTTCATCCTCATCATCCAGTGAGCGTCCTCCCATCACAAACAGCACCTCCTGTAGGTTGGGTTGAGGGGTCTGGCTGTTGTTCAGAGCTAATTCCCCTGGCTTCACATCCATTTTCTATAAAGACAGAGATTGCACTGATTGTGAAAATCCCCTACCCAGATGAAAGAACTGCTGTGAAACAACATAAAAGACTACACAATTGGTAACTTTATTATCTAAATTCTTACAGATGCCATGTAATAATTAGAACATCCTGTTGTTGCAGGAACTGTCCTGCACAGCAGGAAATGAAAACATGTTTTGGATTTAAGGATTAAAAGAGGCTTCTAATGTAGCAATTTCTACTCCATGAAAAATGTGTCAAGGCTTAAAAAATAAGTTCATTTACTGTAATCCACATAACAAATCATATTGTACAAATTAAGAAAAAAAAAAGTAAACCAGCATGTAGAGGTGGATTTCATCGTCACAAAAAGTAGTTTGGGTACCTCTCTGCAGACCATCTCCACAGCTTCCACGCAGCTGGGAGAAGCCAGCACCAGGCTGTCTGTTAGCAGGACGTTTCTGAGGTAGTCAGTGGACAAGAGAGCCAGACGGGTCAGCCCCAGGAGCTCCGGGAGGTGGGGGAGCCGGGACTCCTGTTGGTACCTAACCCAGGCCAGGGCCCCCTCTACACGGGTGCATTCAGTCCTGGTCTGTAGCCTCTCGTTGGAGAGACACGCCACTAGCCTCTCTTTCTCCAGTAGCGGGAACTCTTCTGAGCATTGCACCGCCTCAAAGTTCTCCAGAAGAAATCCCCAGGCCTTGGCCACCACCTCGGGACAGCCGTGCACCTCCCCGAACTCCAGAATGCCGAGGCAGTTGGTGGCATCGATCTGGTGCTGCAGGTAGCGGCTGCACACTGCCCGGACCGCCTGGAACTGGAGCTGACTGGACGTCTGGATCAGGCCCTCCACGTTGCCCTGGTTGATGGTCAGTTTCCCGGTGTAGCAGAAGTCCAGAAGAGACGCCAGGACATCGGGGTCCACATCGTGCAGCTCCACCCGGGCTGATATGCTCTCCACAAAGTCCCCGGAGAACATGGAGTGGAAGTAGACGCTGCAGAGAGCCAGGACGGCCCGGTGGCAGGGGAAGTCGCGGCCTCCCGCGGCCAGGGTCACGTCCACTAGCTTTGGGTTGCAGCGGAGGGAACGAAGCCCCTCCAGGACGGTCTGAGGGTGGGAGGCCATGCAGAAGTCCAGGTCGTCCACGTTACGCACCATGGCGACCACGATCCTTCTTCACCTTCACCCCCTGACCTTTAACCTCTCAGCCTGTTCAGATCCAACCGCAGAGGTCAATGTTAATCTTCTAGAGAGATGAAGGGAGAGAATTCTGAGACTGTTCCACACTGACTGGCAGCTGTTTGTAGGAACCTTGAATGTTGTGCTGTAGATTCCTGCAAACAAATTCAGACAGAATAACAAATAGATCTAGAAATTAGGTTCACCTCATAATTATGATTTAGGAGGTAACACTGACTAAACTGATCCACCTTGTTCACCATTTTGTGAATACCGACCAAGGAAAGGTTTGCCAAATCATCAACGTCCATACAATAACAACTCAACATTGGCCAGAGTACACAAGCATGAAGTCATGTTTATCTATGTAGCATGTTATAGAACTCTTGCAATAACCAAAGCTTAGGAAACAGGTGGTGGCCAAAGGCTGTTTGTGAAGTTTGAAATAACAACATTACTTTGAAGTAGATTTTATAATGAATTCACAACTTAATAAAATGGGAGCTATTTCCTACCCCATTAGTGTTTTAGAGTGGGTTCAAATGTGCTTGTTAGAACATAAGTGTCACCAGAAATAAATGGGAATGTTAAAAGGTAAAAGAAACTCAAATGTCACACTCATTGAATATCAGTTTTTTTATGTAGAGTTCATAAGAGTAAAACATTGCTGCTAGGCAAAGATATTATTTTAAACTATAGAATCGTAACTAAGGTCGTGGCATTCTATGGGAAATCACAGTCACAGAGCTCACCATTTGGCCTGAGACCAACTGAGGTTATGTCATGTCTCTTATACTCCCTCCGGAACACATTAAATTACATTTCCTATCTTCAAACACACACTGAAATGGAGAGAATAAATGACAGACTTACCAAAGAGGCAAATGAAGGGAATAGTTGCTCATATTTCCTGTAAACGGAGTGAGTGGCTGAGAGACAGGCGAGTAAGAACAACATGCAGTTGGCAGTATGGTGGACAACTGCTTGTGCCAAGTCATTCGGGCCGCCTGTTGCGGCACACTATTCCCCATGTAGGACACTATTTTTAAACAGAGCCCTGTGGATTTCCACTGGGGCCAGGGGGAAACCTGCGCACTACATTGTGAATAGGGTGTCATTGGGGCAGCAACTGGTGGTCTTTTGGAGGGCTATTTTTAGGATGTCCGGAGTCTTCCGGAACAAAGTCAGATTCCAAACACACTCAACACCTGCTGTTAAAGACGCAGAAAGAGATGTTCTCTGTCTTAGTTCTCAGGAGAAATGGAAGTTTATTGCCATGACAACTGACAACGGATAGACAAAAGATGAAAAGTCAGATAGAAACATAGAAGATAAATAAACACAGAGATATAGATAAATCCACAACATACTAAGAGAGTAACAGATTTTTATTCTGTTCATTTATTGTAATATTGTTATAATGGGTACTATGCAGTGTACATTTTGTGATGATGGAGTGATCTGTAGGTCTTTATAAGTAGCCAACCCTGGTATTGAACGGTCAAACATATAACAGGAACCAAGGAACCAGACCACCTGAGCTCAATTATCAGGTCGGTGATTGACTAAATGTAACATCTCACATTTCGTCATTCAATCCACTATGCACTCTTAAAACGATTTGTGAAAAACACCAAGGTATTCAGAATAAAATGTACAGTACAGCCATCACTCGCCATAACTATAACTTAATGACAGCAGGCTTCAAATTATACAAAAATATAACCACAAAAAATTATAACGAAAACAGCTACTATTCAAAATCAAAAATCTCGGCCTCTTTCTCTTTCCAGAAGGCGAAGCTCCTGTCAATGTATTTACAAATCTCCTCGTTGCTGAAACTGGAGATATCTGATCCTTTGATCAAGGCCTCTTCGTCTGGTGTTGGTGTTTGAATGATGACCTTAGGCACCGGCTTGACCTCTGGTAGAGTATGTTGTTGCTCAACCTCTGGCACTTTAGACTCGCTTGCCGAAACATTCCCAAAGAACTTGACCTTGATGTCCTCGAAGCCATCCTTCCACTCGCGCTCCCCGGCCTCTATGTCAAGCATGACAGCCTTGTGGAACTCCCGGACGGTCTCCCAGGTGAAGCGTCCGACGTGGTCAAAGACCTCGAAACAAAGCAGGTGTCTCATCTTCCTCTCGTCTGCAGGGAGTTCGAGTTCCAGAATGTGAAAGTAGCCGAGCATGAAGAGGTCAAGGGTTAGGCTGTCATAGTCCACCGCCGCTCCGTCCACCTTTAGGAAGAATCAAAATCAGAGCCACAGTAAGAGTCCAAAAACACAGAGAAAGCTACTAGTCAATTCTTAAGAAGGGACGATTAAGTTTTTAATCTGAATCCCTTGGCTTTGTACAAGATATAATCAAGAACCACATCAATAATCAATTAATCACATCAGTTAGTCCAGTGTGTGTGCGTGCGTGTGTGTATGTGTGTGCGTGCGTGCGTCTGACCTTGGGGAGAAACTGTTCCGGGGAGTAAGGTGTCTGCTGCCGATTGAGACGACGGATTTGTCGGGACGGTACGCTGGAAATCATGCTCCTCCAATCACAGATCATCTTGTTGATGACGCTCCTTTGTTTAAAGAAATGTCCCAGGGGCACATGTGATCCAGAACCGGGTCCCTTGCCGTCGGCACTCCCTTTGGGCTTCCCGGGATCTTCTTCGCTGGCTCTCCTCTCTGCCTCCCTGGTCCTCTGCGTCACCGTATAAGCGGACTTCTTCCAGTGGCCCAGGAACAGAACCACGATACGTTCCTTACGTAGACTGGTGGTTTCTCTGACATCAATCACGTTGTTATCATAGTCTAGGCCCGAATCTTGGTTCTGGTCGGCTTCGGGTGCTGGATTCGTCTCTTTGGAATTGTCCTGTGTCTCCGCAACGTCTAACCTCTGATCTCCCAAGGCGGACATTGTGTCCACTTCTCCTTTGGCTTCTTCGTGAACTTCAAAGTTAGACTTCAGATTCCGGACAGACACCCCAAACTGGTGGATCTCTGACTCAATCTTCTCCCGGCGCCCCCTGGTGGAGGAGTGTCTGCCGGGGGTCAGGGTGAACACGGTGGACAGCTCCGTGTTGGGCATCTTGGAGTACGGCGCATCAGTCAGGTTGGTCATCAGGAGAGACATGCTCTTCACAATGCCTGAGATCCGGTTGCACCACAAGGGCAGAGGGACCTGCAATGAGTTACAACAATGAGAAGGACGCATTTCAACAGCGCCTCCTGAAGACACCAAACGTAAATATAGCGAACCTGCACATCGCACAACACTAAGATGAAAGTACATTTAACCAAAAGAAAACTGCACTGAAATGCAGCAAAACACGGTACAGAAGACACATTAGGTCAGGCATATAATTGTCCACTATGAGGGTGGTTAGCGGTAGCTTCGTGGGCTAACTTCCAAGTGTTAGCAGTTGCACTAAACCCTTTCTTTCAAACTTAACGCAGAGACATAAAAAGTCCATCTGAATCTGGGTAAAACACAAAGGACAAAATTACTAAGAAATCAAACCCTAACCCAAAAAACATCCCTTTAAGATTCACATATTTTGAAATCACCTGAGCCTGCTGGTTTGGGTTCCTAAACTGAGTGCTGGCGGTGATGTTGACTATCGGTGCAGGTAGGATGGTTCTGAGTTCTTCAGCCAGGCGGGCCAGCTCCGTCTCATATCCCTCGCTATTCTTCTGATTGGACACACTTAGGATCTGCTTCTCCAGATAGATCAAGTCGTCCTCGGTTAGCAGCTCTCCAAACGGGCCCAGGATAGCGTTGTGAGTCTGAGAGTACCGCCAGCTGACTGCTTTGGATGTGCTCCCGTTCTCCTGCAGTAGAGGAGATGCAAAAGATCAGAGCCCATAAAGCATAGATCTTAAATGTTCAGTTCATGTCAGGGACAGATGTACAGGACGCACCTCAGACCTCACGAGACGTAGGTTTCGTTGACTAAATGAATTACGTTTTGCAGTAAGTCTACAACAAAACCATGAAATGTTTGGGTGGGTCTGAGGAAAGGGCTTCTCTGAAGGGCCACTTACACTTACAAATGAATGGCCTGTCCAAAATGGACACTCTCCAATTAAAGTGGATTTTATGCTAAATCTGGGTCTAAAGATTTCATAAATCTGCCTTTTGAAATCCAATCATGAACTGTTACATGGTTCGATGGGAACTCCGATCAGAGCTGAGATATGGTCATACGGAATGTCCAATCAGAGCGCCTCACCTTTCTCCTCTGGTCCTCCTCGTCCAGTAGCCTGGCCTGTAACTGACGTACCATGACCTGCCTCTTCCACTCAGCGATTGGTTGACCTCGCTCGTCGTGGGTGGGAACCAGGTAGTCAATCTCAGACAGGTTGGCCTCTTCCGTAGGCAAAACAACCATCCTGCTCTGTTGGAGACAACAGAACTACATTCAATACAGGATACTAGTGTCAACTCAAGAACAGACTTCGGCAATAGAGCTATAAGATTTGTGGCCCTTTTTATCATGATAGCTGATTTGAAAACACAGTGTTACTGGACACAGACAGAGGGTTACTGGACACAGGCTGAGGGTTACTGGACACAGGCTGAGGGTTACTGGACACAGGCTGAGGGTTACTGGACACAGGCTGAGGGTTACTGGACACAGGCTGAGGGTTACTGGACACAGGTTAGAGGGCTATAAAAAAAACTAAATAACCATTACTGCTTGTGAAATGTGAAATCTCCCTCTGGATGTGTCGGCTGATTGCGTTATCACTGAATCATCATAATAACAGCTCTGTCAATTAGCCTACAAAGAGTCGTTTTTTATAGACTTTTATAGCACCGAAATCAGTACTGTAGAATGGAATATTTACACACTTACTGCCTGCGCAGCGGCCACTGTCATTATCTCTGTTTGTGTAAGGGATGTGATGGATTTCATCGTGTTGAGAAGCTCAGTGTCCCCGAGGAGGTTTCTCCCAGCAAGGAGCTGTTTGTCTGAAGCGCCGGTCAAACTAGCCCTTTTCACCACCGACGTTTCTTCCATTTTTCTCTGTTCAATACAAAACACATTACCATGAATATGTCATGGCCGCTAGGTGAATTAGCTTCAGAACAGAAATGGAACCTGGAGAGGAAGATGTTATGTACTGGTATGCTAAGGACATACTGAGTTTGCTGAAGCCGTTGACTTAATCTCAGTGCAAGGCATTTTAGCTCCGAGCTGGACGTTTCTGGTCAGATCAACTGTCGCCGGCGTGCTCTTACTGGCTCCTTCTGACAACAATGAGTGCATCACGGCCATCTTACTCTGTTGAAGACAAAGCAATTCTATGCATCGCGTGAAGGGATCGATGTGTTAGTCCGACAACACAAAGAATGAAAAACTGTGAAAGATCAAATGTTACTATTTACTGCTTGGGTTGAGGCCGCTGAAGATTTAATGTCAATGAGGTGATTTTTACTGCCAAGCTGAATTTTGGTGAGATCGATAGTCATCTCTTTCTGTGGCATCTTATTCTGTGCAAGACAAAGAAGAGAAAATATTTATTAGTTTAACAGCCTGGTATATCATTTTTGAATAATCTAAGGGGAAAAAGTCATGAGAATCTTACTGCGTTGTTGGCAATGACAGTTTCAAGCTCATATTCTTTCAAATGACTTTGAATTCATTAACATGGAGCGTTACATCACAGAGGAGAGGGTTGTTATTCCTAGAGGTTTTCGTAAACTTTAAAACCTTAGTCAGGTGGAAAGCCCCTCGGTTTGTCATTATTGTGTCTTTTTGTGTTTTGTTGAAAGCAGTGCCCTCCCGACACAATAAAACATCCTCAATGTCATCCACAATTTACAAAATCACTCTATTCCATGGAAGACTTTTAAAAACTGCAGTTTCATAGCAGATAATCATTAGTGCCTCATTCCGCTGCGCCTCCAAGCAACCACATTTTTTTTCTCTGACATTGCCTGTTTCTTTTAGCCAATTGGCTTTCAGCACATTCTTTCACGTACCTCCGTTGTTCTATGTCGCTCTACACCAAACATGCTATATGTCAGAGTCGAAAACTCTCAGCACAATATGTGGAATTTTGCCTATTCTAAGATAGCAGCAGCAGATACTGAGATAAATGTAATAGTCGAACGCACCAGTAGAAGGAATTGGCGTCCAATTAGTCAAAGAACATAATTGTGAATATATTTAGATGATAAATGATAGTAGTTGGAATTACGGCTTCTGTTGAAGTGGCTGAAGCATTCATTTGCTTGAGATGCTTTTTGTCACCAAGCTGGTTGTTGATATTGACAGCTTCTGCAGAAAGGTTGCCTTTCACCACTTTACCCTGTTGAAAACAAGGTAATGCTACACATCAGTGCAAAAACAACTTGGTTTAATTGATGTGGACGTCCAAGAGCAGACAACAAACTACAGTCTCTGTTGAGGTCAGGCTCGTGGACTCACTGAATTTGATGTGTCTGTTGACATCTGCTTTTTGCCACCGGGCCCAAGAACACTTTCAGTTAGATCAATTGTAGGCGCTTCAGAAGACAGTTTCTGTTCTTTGGAAAATGACACCATTTTACCCTGTTGAAGACAAAGCCTTTATATTCATCAGTTAATACAAGTTGGTGTCCATATTTGGACAACTTGAGTTTCAGGAGTGGTTTCCCAATACATACATATTTTAATATATTGGATTATTGGCCTAAAAACCCATAACACAAACCTGATGGAGCACAAAGAGGAAATCCAATATCATGTCTTATCAACAAAGCCTAATGCAATATCGGTTGTATTTGCTAAAAATTGTGAAAAAAGCTTATTTAAAAAATATAAAATCCAGTGTAATCCAGTGTAATGGCTTACTGATGCAGCGACTGAAGATTTCATTTCACAATGGAGCTTTCTGCCACCAAGTTGGATTTTGGTGAGATCAACAGTCATCTCTTTCTGTACCATCTTATTCTGTACAAGACAAAGAAGACAAACTATTTCATTTAAAAAGTGTCAGTTTAAAAAGACAAAGACAAAATTCTACTCTGCTGGTACTTAATAGCTGATATTACCTGGATTTATATCGAATTAATTGACTTAATTTCTGTTAGCAGCAAATGAGGACAAGAAGATTGTTTTACCAACCAAAAGTAAATCGCTCTCAGGAGGAAAGATTTCAATTTTATCTACCAACATCAAACTGTGACCGAGGAGGAAGTGAAGTAGGTTGGGTATTTATGAGGAAGAAACTTAGAGAGGAATCAGGCTTCAAGATTAGGCCCATGACAGACCCATAATGTTGACCTTTCACCTCTAAGTTGTCCATCATCGTGTTGTTATAACTGTGGAAGTAGTCCCTGCGTGTGATGCTAAGGCATCGGTAGTAGTCTTCTTTACTGGGCTGCCATGTTACAGTCTGTCTCCTCTGCTCATCTTCCTCCACTGGACCTAGCTCTTCAATTGGCTGGTTTGCAGAGAACGGCTGAGAGTGGGATGAGAGAGAGAGATAGAGAGAGAGAGGGCAAAAGACAGAAAGAGAAAGAGGGACAAAGAAAGAAGAGTGCCAACAAAAAGAGAGCAAACACAGAGTCGGTAACTGCTATTCCCTTAGGGAGAGAGAAACCCAGATCGGAGATGTGAAATGACTGCAAGAAAATTTAAAATACTTCCTACTCTATTGCTCTAAAGGATTCATTTAGATATATGTATTTCCTGAAATTTTCTGAGATTTCTGGATCCGTCTGCTAAGGAACAATTTAGCGATTTCCTTGGCGAAAACATACAGCGTGGACCTTTCAGATGAATTTGACCTGGCATGTCATTACAAACCAGAATGCATATTTCCGATTTATTAATTATTTGTTTTCTTTTCTTTTTTAAATTGTCCATGTTAGTTATTTTCAAAGTTTCTCTATCCCCATTGTTGCCTGAACATGTTTTATTTGGCAATAGTTTCAACATTCCATTCACGTCAATGAAGCCCCAATTTATTTCAGAGGGGACTTGGGTCTTTGAAAAGTGACCTATGAATCCTATGTACCATTGTTATTGTCCTCAGGAGGAGAGAAAAGCAGAGGAGAGAGGTGAGTGGAGAAGAAAACAGGAGGAGACATAAACGTTGAATGTATTGGCGGGGTTTCACACCCCCCTTGGGAGAATGCAGGATATATGGAAGCATTTAAATTCCTTAATGAACCTGTAGTGTTCAAATGGAGCCCATGTAGGAAGCAAATCAAACTCTGCTCTCCAAGGACAGGATTCAAACTCCCAAAGGACCGTCCCAAATGCCACCCTGTTCCCTATACAGCACATTGCTTTTGACCGGGGCTCATATTTGTTCCACTGTACTGTGCAGGGAACAGGGGGCCATTTGGGACGCTGGATGACATCAAAGGCAGGGCTGATACGCTGCAGCATGCTGTTGTGCTTTGTCTCAGAGAGGTGGTCCTGGACATTTCCGCTGGCAATGCCACTTTGATGTGGAGCAGCTCCGAATATGCTGTGACATGGCCGTTTTGGCTGCTGATTGATCTTCCCAGAGGTGGCGTAATACGTCCATGGACCAACATGGTGGGAGAAAAGGGAGCATGTTTGGGGAGGGGTAGGAGTGTGTGTGGGAGTGTGTGTTCAGGCATAGGAGTGTGTGTTGCGGGGTAAGAGTGTGTGTGTACAGGGGTAAGAGTGTGGGTGTACAGGGGTAAGAGTGTGGGTGTACAGGGGTAAGAGTGTGGGTGTACAGGGGTAAGAGTGTGGGTGTACAGGGGTAAGAGTGTGGGTGTACAGGGGTAAGAG